>CM039595.1:73469175-73494167 GCA_022457205.1 Saccharum spontaneum | reverse complement strand
AAGTGCCACCACTACTATCACCAGCAAGCCAAAGCTGAGATGAGGTGTGTAAAGGGTGGCTCCGAAGTGGTGCCTGCTGCATGTATGGCACAATTAGGCTCGAACTAGAAGTAGACGGCCTTGAATGGGCAGCTAGGAAGCCCAAGCCATGCTGACCACCACACCCTTCTCCCCATCTTCCTCTCCATTTCCTCCACCTCGGCCTCTTGGTGACAGCCTCGAAGTGGACAAACTTCACTTGTGTGTGCGTGGTTCAATGAGTACTAGTAGGAGGGGCATTGTGTGTGTGTGTGGGGGGGGGGGGGGGGGGGGGGGGGGGGTGAGGGCCTCTAATCTAGGCAGTTCAGTAATAAGGGCAACATTGACGTTCCATCAAACGCATATAACAGGCTGAGCTACGCGACACATGACTATACAACCAATGTTATTCTTTTAACTACACAATTTCGAATCTTATATTGTATATTTGACACTCAAACCAATCACAGATGAAAAAGTTGTTAACTGCAAAGTTGTAGGTCTCGTCGAGTACTACAACATTGATGTTGACTTTGTCAACATTCAACTTTGTTAATCATCTCAGATCTGATCAAAAAACTCATATTGAATATTTGTACTTGTAAACTATCTCAAATTAAAAAGTTGTCAACTACAAAGTTTTAGATCATTCTAAACTCTACAATTTTGATCTAAAGTTTATCTTAGTCCAATTTCATATGAATAAATTATGATTTTTTTTGCAAAAAAGTATCACTAGTAGTTCAAGCCACGAACCGACAGTGGTAGTCTACCTATCACTGTCGGTTGTCCTATCACTGTCGATTGAAACCAAAAATCAACAGCAATAAACTTATCACTATCAGTTCTAATGCGACTGGCGGCCAATAGTGACACTACACCACAACACTTTTTTACCGTCAGACATCTGACGCTAAATGTTTTTTTTATCGTTGGATGATTTGACGCTAAAGCTGACTTAGAGACGATCTGACGCTAATTCTTTGTTTACCGATTTATTGTCTGACGCTATAGGTATTCATCTTTAGCGTTAGCCCGTCTAACGCTAAAACCAAAAATAGCGTTGCTCCATCTGACACTAAAAATATGGGCCTCATTCCCTACTCTGTAACACCCAAAATTTTCATGATTTCGAAATAGTTAAATTTGATTTAATTATGCACTTGTTTGAGCATATTTAATATAGAGAAATAATATTTTATTTGAATATAAAATTCAATATAAGGTTAGGAACATGATGATGCATACATGCTGCTGCACTTCTATTTTGTACTGTGTGATTGTTGTCTCTCGTCTCTCTATATTCAAAATTCTTTTGAAGTTTCAGAAAATTCAGTTTCAAAAATGATCAAAGGAAAATGAATATGTTGGCCGCTGGCTTGTTTCCCTGTTCTCGTAAGCCGCCTGGTGTTTGCACTTTTGCCAATTTTCTTCTAATCTTTTTCCTCCAGCCAATCGTGATTTATTGGCCATCTAAATATTCAATCTATATTTTCTAGCTTGGTTTCCAATTTGATGCCTATTAAAATCTGCTATCAGTTCATTGAGAAACCACCTGGGCTTGATTCCTCGTCTTCGTAGCCAGCAGCACTGCTGCTGTTTTCCAGGTGCCGGCCAAAACGGGTGGCCTGTGCTTCATCGCCGTGGTCAGCGGCCAAGCCAGAGAATTAGAGTCCTTTTCCTCTTTCAGCGGTTGACTGCTGGATTTCATCTCACTTTTCCATTGAACAGCAGGGCCACGCGTCAGCGTCTTTTTTCTGTTTCCGCTTGTCCAACACGAGTCCCGCACCGAGCCCGGTTTGCAGGGATTCAAGTGCCCTATAAAAGCCTTTGCCCTCTCTCTGTATTCCTTTTCCCATCAACGCGCCGCCGTCGTCTCGCACAGAACCTGCAGCCCTTGTTTCCGATCTTGCCGAGAAGGACGTGTAGCCGCCGCTGTTCGGTCATTGCACCGTCGTCTCCCCGTCGACTGCAACTTGTTGCCGAGAACGCCGCCGTCTGATTAACCGAACTGCACCGGCAAGTTTTCTGCCGCCGCCGCTGCTGCCGATCGTACTCTCCATGTTTTTCTTCCTGTGATATACATCTACAGGCATATTGTCCATGTTTTTCTTCCTGTGATATACATCTACAGGCATATTGTCCATGTTTTTCTTCCTGTGATATACATCTACATGCATATTGAAAATTCTATCTCTTTATATCAATTCATTCATTGTATGTCTTTGAGAGCTCATCCTTATTCACGTTCAGTAGATGCAACTATGGTTAGTTTGTCCAATAACAGAACTGCCCGTCCATCCGGTTGCCCAGTTTGCTTAACTAGCTTGTTGACATCATTATTATGTCACACCCACTTTATTGCCATTTTTTCTTTAGAAAAATAAATCCTGAAATACAATAGAAATACATATACATACAATCTTGTCTAGATCATATCTTCCATGTTTTAACTCCGATTTGATCCGTTCCAGTTGCGTTAGTTTCGTAATTTCATGCTCTACATGTTAGAACAATTGTTCAGTAGGTTTTAAACTTTTAAATTTCGAGCTTATATTTAATATATTATTTTTCTATAGGAAATCCTCAGAAATTCATATCTTTCACGTTTTAAATCCGTTTTTCGTGATCTTTACGTCCGTGTGATCGTAGTGATGTGTAGAATAGTTTTATAAGCTTTTCTAAAAGTTTTGCTACTGATGGTGTACTGTTCTAATTGTATCTTATGTTTGCTTCGTGTATGTTTGCCGGATTGTTTGTGTGTTGATGCCTGGTGACCGATTATAGACGGTGAGCAATTTTTTGACGATCAGGAGTATTACTTTGAGCCGGACCAGCAGTACCAACAGGAAAGCTTTGATCAAGGCAAGTATAACATGGGACCATCCTTGTTAACCTATTCACTATAATTGCTATCATATGCATGTGTCCTCCTTGGCAAACTTAGAGATTTTAACTTAGCGATTGATATCTTGATTCCTTGTCACCTATGGGATTATGCATTTGGGTAGCTTGGCTAGTGCTTGATTTATGGACATTGATCTTGTAATATGACTAATGAATGGTGCAATCAACCATTAAGATGATTTAATTCCTGCTACAAGGGGACTAGAGCACTGTGTTGTTTGTTTGTTGCTCTAGTTACTCTCCATAAGGACTTATCTGTAAGCATTAACCGGGATTGACAGTACAACTGTGAGGGCTATATGGCTCTGGCTTTAGTTGTTCAAGAGACCTTTTCTAGCTTGTTAGTGGTTACCTTAAATGGCGTAAGAACGGCTTGCCACGTTGGGTGTAGGGCGAGCCCCTGTCCTTAGTGTGTATAGGCTGCGAGTTGTGTGCCACTGGGAAGGGGGGTTCTACATCTGTCTGCCGAGTGAATCTAATGGCCCTAACTTGTTAGACGAACTTTTGAGTGGCTTTATATGGTTCTCCGGTGTTTGGGTTTGATCTCCCCACGCATTTGGAAATCATGACTCACAGTGAAAGTGTACACCTCTGCGCAGAGTTTAATAAACTGGTATACTAGCCGTGCTCACGGATACGAGCGGCCTTGGGTATTCTTACAGAATAAATGATCACCAGTGATATATCATTCTTAATATTGATGTTGTTATTATTATGCCATGTTAATGCTATTTTATTATTCTTATTACAATTGATCATTTGTTCATTAACGGGAATTGGAATACCTTGATGCTACTCAATAGCTAAGTAAATGATGACTAAAAGCTAAAAGCAGTCAAACAGTGTCTAGCCTTTTGTGCCACATGAACCCTGTGTTATACTTGTTGAGTACGACATGTGCTCACCCTTGCTATTTCCACCATAACAGATGAAGATTATGAGGAAGATTATCGTAATGAGTACTAGGTTTGGTGTCAACCAATCAACCGCGTCCCTGTGTTTGGAGCTTCCACCCGAGAATTGTTTTAGTAGCTACTCTTTTATGTATGAGACTATATGATAAATATTCATTCGCTATGTAATAAGCACTATGATGATACTTTGTAATTTGTCAACTTATGTGTGCGACTGTTTCCTGGGGCGCACATGAGTCTTTTATACATCCTATTTTTGTCCTTAAAAATGGGTGTGACAAATTGGTATCGGAGCCGTGTTGACTGTAGGACGCAAGCCTAGTTAGAATGGTCGTTATTAGCATCATTGCTTCACTTATTTCATGCTTACCGCTTTCACCTTGTTAATTACTAAATTTTTGTGCTTCCTCTACTTTATTCTATTGTGAAAATATATTGATTCCATCTAATCTATGTCTATATCTTATAGATGTCTCCTCATCCTCGTATGACCGCTGCACAGTACATTGCCCACTTCAAACCCAACGAGCCTCATGAAGATGGTGATCAAGAATTATCAGATGCTGAATCAAGAGTGGGAGACACTTCAATGGAGGATCCAGCTATGGGATGGACCACGAGGCTTCACATCATGCTTCCCAAAGCAGATGCTTTCTTCCATGACGTGCTGATAAGAATGTTGGATACCTACTATTACGATTGGGAAGCTACGCTGGAGTATCGCTGCAAGGAGTATATTCATCCTCTGATGAACTCTTACTGGGAGACTGAGTTATGGGTCAAGACAATAGATCCTACTACCAAAGAGCCTAAGGTGGAGTCAAAGTTCATCACCCGAGTGAGCCGGGCAACTGCAGAGACAAGTATGGAAGATGTCGCCTACAATGCGTTTGTATTCTACCATGGTCTTCGCGCTGACAAGACGTTGAAGGGTGCGCTCAGGCACTTTCCCCATTTTGTGCATGATCAGGGAGTTTGGACCGTACCTAGAGCTGATGATTCTTCCTTAACTCTTCAAGCTACTGTAGAGCTAGTTCGTGAATTAGCACTTCATGAGGTGGATTTGAGGGACGAGTTGCTAAAGGAAAAGAAACTCAAGGAACAAGCATATAAGGAGATCGATGACCTAAGAGCTGAACTAGGCCATCCCAAGATTTATGAGAAGCTCAATTAAGAATAGGAATACCCTATGTAATAAAACGATATTAGTTTTGCAAGTCAAGTCGAGTTTAGTAGCGTCGAACTTTTAAATGTGTGGTGTGAACAATGGTGTGCTTGATGAATTGTTATTATGATAATGTGTGATTGGGATCTTTGTAATGTATGCTGGAGCTATGTGGGCATGTCTACAAGTTCCATGGTTGAGGATATTAAGTTTGATCATGCATAATTAGTTGGGTTTTGGCTATATCCTGTTTCTGTCTTTTGCTGATCTTTGGAGCGGTCAGTAATGATTCTGGAATAACTCAAAATCCGTGCGTGAGTAAATTATGAAATTTTACTGCAAATAAATAGACTTCTGTATCTTTTCAACCCCACTAGAATCACCTTTTTATCTATTTTGAGCTATGAGATATACCTATTCTAAGTTGAGGTTACTGCACAGTCAGAAATTCTGGAACAGTTTCGGTAAAGCTCTATTTTTGACTTATTTAATGATAGAATCTGGGAAAGTGTTATTAACAAAAGTTGCACATAACTTCATAAGCTTTCCATCCGTGTATAGAACACCTCAATTGGATTTCTGGAACTCGAGATATGACTATTTTACTGAACTGCTGAAATTGGAACTCGCCCAAAAAAATTCAGATTTACTTATCTCTTATATATATCATCCTAGAAAATAATGAGATTCGTTTTCTGTGTCTGGCAAATAGATGGCAGCCAGAGGAGGCAGAGGCCGTGGCAGGGGCAGGGGCCATGGAGGTCCTAATCCACCCATCACTATGGAGGAATTTATGAACACGCAGAATCAGATAATGCAGATGTTCATGCAGCATATGCAGAACAACCCCCCTGCAGGAGGACCGCCACCTGTTCATGTGAGGGACAAACGTGGTGAATTTTTGAAAGGACGCCCTCCTGTGTTCTCTCATGCTGCTGATCCGTTGGAGGCAGATGATTGGGTGCGAGCAGTGGAGAAACAATTGAACATCGCTCATTGTAATGACATGGAAAAGGTGCTATATGCATCTGGTCAACTACAGGGGGCAGCTCAGACCTGGTGGGAATCATACGAGGCTGCACGTCCTAACAATGCTCCTCCTATCACTTGGAATGATTTTGTTAGAGATTTCAAGGCCCGCCATATTCCTGAGGGTGTGATTGAGCTGAAACAGGAGGAATTCAGGAACCTTAGGATGGGACAGATGAGTGTCAGTGAGTATCATGATAAGTTCTCTCAGTTGGCTCGCTATGCTCCCAATGAAGTGAGAGAAGATGCTGACAAGCAGCGTCTCTTTCTTAAGGGAATATATTATGATCTCCGTCTGCAGCTGAAGGGTAATAATTATGCAAATTTTCAAGAGCTGGTAAATAAAGCTATTGTGCTTGATAATGAGCGCAGGGAGATAGATAGGAAGAGAAAGATGAAAGGACAAGGTTCAGGAAGCAATAACCGCCAGCGTACTAATCCTCAACATGGCTTTCATCAGAAGTTCCAAGGACCAGTTAGCTAGTGGAATCGCAATCCAAACCATAAATGGTCTCAGAATTGGCAGAACAGTCAGTCTCAGCAACGTCCTTCCTACCAGCAGCGTCAACAGTATCAGCAGAGTGGACAACAGACTTCTCGCACTGGAAATTCTAATGCTACTCCAATGAAGAACAGTGCTCCCAACACGCCTACTAGATGCTACGTCTGCGGTAAAGAGGGACATTTGTCTTACCATTGTCCTGAGAAGCAGAACCAGCAGACTCCTCAAAGCCAGAAAAGCAACCAGAGGCAATCCGGTACTGGAAGGGTGAACTACGTGTCTTCTGATACAGCTCATGATGCACCGGAAGTTATGATTGGTACGTTCAATGTACATTCCACTCCTGCAACTGTTCTTTTTGACTCCGGAGCATCTCATACATTTATTTCAAACATTTTTGTTAAAATGCATAGTATACCCATGCTTGCCATGAAAGAACCTCTCTTAGTAAACTCACCTGGAGGTACCATGCAAACCAGTAATCGTTGTCTTCCAATTAGTATGATTTTAAGGGGGGTAGAGTTTAAGATAACTCCTATAGTGTTGAGGACATCTGGTATTGATGTGATATTGGGTATGGACTGGATGAAACAAAATCAGGCAGAGATTCAGTGTCAGCAGAAAGTGGTAGTTGTGACTGCACCTAATGGAGATAAAATCAATGTGGATGTAGGAGTGCAGAAGTAGCCAGCCGCTATGGTGAATCAGCTTGAAGATGTTATTAAAGAGAATTCAGTGATTGAGGAGTTTTCGGATGTTTTTCCCGATGATTTGCCAAGTATGCCGCCTGACCGAGACATTGAATTTCTTATTGAATTATTACCTGGAACTGCACCTATAGCCAAACGACCATATAGAATGGGGGTAGATGAATTAGAAGAACTTAAGAAACAAATTAAAGAATTACAAGATAAAGGTTTTATTCGACCTAGTTCATCACCTTGGGGTGCACCAGTTATTTTTGTTGATAAGAAAGATGGTGGTCAAAGGATGTGTGTTGATTATCGGTCACTGAATGAGGTAACTATCAAGAATAAGTACCCTTTGCCCAGGATTGATGATTTGTTTGATCAGTTGAGAGGTGCTTGTGTGTTCTCTAAGATTGATTTACGATCTGGTTATCATCAGTTGAAGATTCGTGCATCGGATATTCCTAAGACAGCTTTTACTACACGGTATGGATTGTATGAGTATACTGTTATGTCATTTGGTTTGACCAATGCACTTGCATACTTTATGTACATGATGAATAAGGTGTTTATGGAATATCTTGATAAGTTTGTGGTGGTATTTATTGATGATATACTGGTATTCTCCAAGACTGAGGAAGAGCATGCGGAACATCTGAGGCTGGTATTGCAGAAGCTTAGAGAGCATAAGTTGTATGCTAAGCGAAGTAAGTGTGAGTTTTGGTTAAAGGAAGTCTCCTTTCTCGGTCATGTTGTTTCTAATGGTGGAATATCAGTGGATCCAGGCAAGGTGAAGGATGTATTGGATTGGAAACCACCTGTTGATGTTGGTCAGATTCGTAGTTTCTTGGGTTTAGCTGGATACTATAGACGGTTTATTGAAGGGTTTTCTAAACTTGCTAAGCCTATGACAGCTCTATTAGAGAAGAATGCCAAGTTTGTATGGTCTGATAAATGTCAAGCTAGTTTTGAAGAATTGAAGAAGAGATTGACTACAGCACCTGTCTTGGTATTGCCAGATTTAAGTAAGAAGTTTTCTATTTATTGTGATGCTTCTCGTCAATGTTTGGGGTGTGTTCTTATGCAAGAAGGCAGAGTTATTGCTTATGCATCTAGGCAGTTGAGGAAGCATGAGCTGAATTATCCTACTCATGATCTGGAGTTAGCCGCTGTGGTTCATGCTTTGAAGATTTGGAGACATTATTTGATTGGACATAAGAGTGATATATACACCGATCATAAGAGTTTGAAGTATATTTTCACTCAGTCTAATCTAAACTTGAGGCAACGTAGATGGTTAGAATTGATCAAGGATTATGATTTGGAGATACACTATCATCCTAGTAAAGCCAATGTTGTTGCTGATGCTCTTAGCAGAAAGAGTTATGCTAATGAGATGCGAATGTCGTCTATGTCAAGTGAGTTGTGTGCTGAATTTGAACACCTAAACTTAGGAATTGTTACCAATGCAATGGAGTTGGTGATAGAACCTACACTAGAGCAAGAGATATACAAGGGTCAGTTGAAGGACGAGAAACTGAAGAAGATAGCGGAAGACATAGTGATTGGTAAGTCACCAAGTTTCCGAATGGATGACAATGGAATTCTATGGTTTGGAAAGAGGTTGTGTGTACCTGAGGATCAGACTATCAGGCAGGCAATTCTTCGTGAAGCTCATGAGTCAGCTTATTCTATTATTCCTGGCAGTACTAAGATGTATCTAGATCTTAAACAGAGGTATTGGTGGGTTGGATTAAAACGTGATGTGGCTGAGTATGTAGCAGTATGTGACACATGTCAGAGGGTAAAAGCTGAGCATCAGAGACCTGCAGGATTAATACAACCAATGAAGATTCCTGAGTGGAAGTGGGAAGAAGTTGGTATGGACTTTATAGTGGGGTTACCTCGTACTCAGAAAGGTTATGACTCTATTTGGGTGATAGTAGATCGGTTAACTAAAGTTGCTCATTTTATACCGGTTAGAACTACCTACCAAGGACCAAAATTGGCAGAGTTGTATATGGAGAAGATAGTGTGTTTGCATGGAGTTCCGAAGAAGATTGTATCTGATCGAGGTTCACAATTTACATCACATTTTTGGAAGGTTGTACATGAATCTTTGGGGACAAAGCTGAATTTTAGTACAGCATATCATCCACAGACAGATGGGCAGACTGAAAGAACCAACCAGGTACTGGAAGATATGTTGAGAGCCTGTGCATTGCAATATGGAACTAGTTGGGATAAGAGTTTGCCATATGCGGAGTTCTCATACAACAATAGTTATCAACAGAGTCTTAAGATGGCACCGTTTGAAGCTTTGTATGGACGGAAGTGTAGAACTCCATTGTTTTGGGATCAGACAGGTGAGTCTCAGGTGTTTGGTACCGATGTTCTTAGAAATGCAGAGGATCAAGTGCGAATAATTCGTGAGAATTTGAGAGTGGCACAATCTCGTCAGAAGAGTTATGCAGACAACCGGAGAAGGGACTTAGCATTTGAAGTAGGTTATTACGTCTACTTGAAGGTGTCACCGATGAGAAGTGTGAAGAGGTTTAATATGAAAGGCAAGTTAGCACCAAGATATGTTGGGCCATTTAAAATTATCGCCAGACGTGGTGAAGTTGCTTATCAGTTAGAGTTACCTGAGAATTTGTCTGGTGTTCATGATGTGTTCCATGTTTCTCAACTTAAGAAGTGTTTGCGTGTGCCTGAGGAACGAATACCCTTAGATGAATTGACTATTAAAGAGGATCTTACATATGAAGAGATTCCGATTAAGATTGTGGAGACTGCTGAGAGAGTTACTAGAAGTCGGGCTATTAAGATGTGTAAAGTTCAGTGGAACCGATATTTAGAAGCAGAGGCAACTTGGGAAAGAGAGGATGAATTGAGAAAGTCATATCCGCAGCTGTTTGAGTAAGCAGTCCAATCTCGAGGACGAGATTATTTTAAGGGGGGTAGAATTTGTAACACCCAAAATTTTCATGATTTCGAAATAGTTAAATTTGATTTAATTATGCACTTGTTTGAGCATATTTAATATAGAGAAATAATATTTTATTTGAATATAAAATTCAATATAAGGTTAGGAACATGATGATGCATACATGCTGCTGCACTTCTATTTTGTACTGTGTGATTGTTGTCTCTCGTCTCTCTATATTCAAAATTCTTTTGAAGTTTCAGAAAATTCAGTTTCAAAAATGATCAAAGGAAAATGAATATGTTGGCCGCTGGCTTGTTTCCCTGTTCTCGTAAGCCACCTGGTGTTTGCACTTTTGCCAATTTTCTTCTAATCTTTTTCCTCCAGCCAATCGTGATTTATTAGCCATCTAAATATTCAATCTATATTTTCTAGCTTGGTTTCCAATTTGATGCCTATTAAAATCTGCTATCAGTTCATTGAGAAACCACCTGGGCTTGATTCCTCGTCTTCGTAGCCAGCAGCACTGCTGCTGTTTTCCAGGTGCCGGCCAAAACGGGTGGCCTGTGCTTCATCGCCGTGGTCAGCGGCCAAGCCAGAGAACTAGAGTCCTTTTCCTCTTTCAGCGGTTGACTGCTGGATTTCATCTCACTTTTCCATTGAACAGCAGGGCCACGCGTCAGCGTCTTTTTTCTGTTTCCGCTTGTCCAACACGAGTCCCACACCGAGCCCGGTTTGCAGGGATTCAAGTGCCCTATAAAAGCCTTTGCCCTCTCTCTGTATTCCTTTTCCCATCAACGCGCCGCCGTCGTCTCGCACAGAACCTGCAGCCCTTGTTTCCGATCTTGCCGAGAAGGACGTGTAGCCGCCGCTGTTCGGTCATTGCACCGTCGTCTCCCTGTCAACTGCAACTTGTTGCCGAGAACGCCGCCGTCTGATTAACCGAACTGCACCGGCAAGTTTTCCGCCGCCGCCGCTGCTGCCGATCGTACTCTCCATGTTTTTCTTCCTGTGATATACATCTACAGGCATATTGTCCATGTTTTTCTTCATGTGATATACATCTACAGGCATATTGTCCATGTTTTTCTTCCTGTGATATACATCTACAAGCATATTGAAAATTCTATCTCTTTATATCAATTCATTCATTGTATGTCTTTGAGAGCTCATCCTTATTCACGTTCAGTAGATGCAACTGTGGTTAGTTTGTCCAATAACAGAACCGCCCGTCCATCCGGTTGCCCAGTTTACTTAACTAGCTTGTTGACATCATTATTATGTCACACCCACTTTATTGCCATTTTTTCTTTAGAAAAATAAATCCTCAAATACAATAGAAATACATATACATACAATCTTGTCTAGATCATATCTTCCATGTTTTAACTCCGATTTGATCCGTTCTAGTTGCGTTAGTTTCGTAATTTCATGCTCTACATGTTAGAACAATTGTTCAGTAGGTTTTCAACTTTTAAATTTCAAGCTTATATTTAATCTATTATTTTTCTATAGGAAATCCTCAGAAATTCATATCTTTCACGTTTTAAATCCGTTTTTCGTGATCTTTACGTCTGTGTGATCGTAGTGATGTGTAGAATAGTTTTATAAGCTTTTCTAAAAGTTTTGCTACTGATGGTGTACTGTTCTAATTGTATCTTATGTTTGCTTCGTGTATGTTTGCCGGATTGTTTGTGTGTTGATGCCTGGTGACCGATTATAGACGGTGAGCAATTTCTTGATGATCAGGAGTATTACTTTGAGCCGGACCAGCAGTACCAACAGGAAAGCTTTGATCAAGGCAAGTATAACATGGGACCATCCTTGTTAACCTATTCACTATAATTGCTATCATATGCATGTGTCCTCCTTGGCAAACTTAGAGATTTTAACTTAGCGATTGATATCTTGATTCCTTGTCACCTATGGGATTATGCATTTGGGTAGCTTGGCTAGTGCTTGATTTATGAACATTGATCTTGTAATATGACTAATGAATGGTGCAATCAACCATTAAGATGATTTAATTCCTGCTACAAGGGGACTAGAGCACTGTGTTGTTTGTTTGTTGCTCTAGTTACTCTCCATAAGGACTTATCTGTAAGCATTAACCGGGATTGACAGTACAACTGTGAGGGCTATATGGCTCTGGCTTTAGTTGTTCAAGAGACCTTTTCTAGCTTGTTAGTGGTTACCTTAAATGGCGTAAGAACGGCTTGCCACGTTGGGTGTAGGGCGAGCCCCTGTCCTTAGTGTGTATAGGCTGCGAGTTGTGTGCCACTGGGAAGGGGGGTTCTACATCTGTCTGCCGAGTGAATCTAATGGCCCTAACTTGTTAGACGAACTTTTGAGTGGCTTTATATGGTTCTCCGGTGTTTGGGTTTGATCTCCCCACGCATTTGGAAATCATGACTCACAGTGAAAGTGTACACCTCTGCGCAGAGTTTAATAAACTGGTATACTAGCCGTGCTCACGGATACGAGCGGCCTTGGGTATTCTTACAGAATAAATGATCACCAGTGATATATCATGCTTAATATTGATGTTGTTATTATTATGCCATGTTAATGCTATTTTATTATTCTTATTACAATTGATCATTTGTTCATTAACGGGAATTGGAATACCTTGATGCTACTCAATAGCTAAGTAAATGATGACTAAAAGCTAAAAGCAGTCAAACAGTGTCTAGCCTTTTGTGCCACATGAACCCTGTGTTATACTTGTTGAGTACGACATGTGCTCACCCTTGCTATTTCCACCATAACAGATGAAGATTATGAGGAAGATTATCGTAATGAGTACTAGGTTTGGTGTCAACCAGTCAACCGCATCCCTGTGTTTGGAGCTTCCACCCGAGAATTGTTTTAGTAGCTACTTTTTTATGTATGAGACTATGTGATAAATATTCATTCGCTATGTAATAAGCACTGTGATGATACTTTGTAATTTGTCAACTTATGTGTGCGACTGTTTCCTGGGGCGCACATGAGTCTTTTATACATCCTATTTTTGTCCTTAAAAATGGGTGTGACATACTCACGCACCTCAGCTCATGTTTTTGTACATGTGGAACCCGGGCCTGTTTTCTTGCAGCGTTGGGCTCCAACCGTCCAACTCCCTTAAGCCCATATGATTCATGGGACAATCTAGACCGTCCATTTTGATTGAACGGCTCATCGTGCTACTCTAGCAAACAAAAGTAGACACGATCGGCTGCTCCTCCAACCCTAACTCGTTCTCCGCTAGCACACCACACCACATGGCCGCCGCCGCTCGCCCCCGCCAGGCCGCCTGCCGTCGCTTGCCCCCGCCATGCTGCGTTCTCTTCCATGATTCGGGGAGGGGCTCCACCGGTAGCTGCACCTCCTCCCAAATCAGAGGATGCGCCCTTTGTCTCCTCCGACTGGATCAACCTGAAGGCTGTCAGATCGACGCAATCATAGCCGAATCGACGCCGTGGAGGCCACATCCACCAGCGCAGATGCGCTCACCACCCTCGTCCTCTTGAGCCTCCTGCACCCAGCCTTCCTCTCCGATTACCCTCTCCCCTCTGCACATGCAGATCCACAACCTCGCATCCGTCATCGTCGCCCACCACTCCTATCTGCTTCACCTGAATCTGATCTGAATCTGATCCGGTCGTCCCGAGTTGGGGATGGGGGCAGAAGGGGAGGGGCTGTGGAGGAGGCCACGGGCTTCAAGTTGCGGCTGGTGCAGAGCTCGAGGGCGCCGGGCTGCTCGTGGTCATTTTGAATATTTGTACTTGTAAATTATCTCAAATTAAAAAGTTGTCAACTACAAAGTTTTAGATCATTTTAAACTCTACAATTTTGATTTAAAGTTTATCTTAGTCCAATTTCATATGAATAAATTATGATTTTTTTTGCAAAAAAGTATCACTAGTAGTTCAAGCCACGAACCGACAGTGGTAGTCTACCTATCACTGTCGATTGAAACCAAAAATCAACAGCAATAAACTTATCACTATCAGTTCTAATGCGACTGGCGGCCAATAGTGATCGATTGCTTGTTTTGGTGTAGTGCCGCCAGCTCCAAAACTAGAATAGGGGCATTGTTTAGAGTGAAAGTTATCTATGTATACTGAAATCACTACTACATATATGATTTTTAGAGGCAGCTGGTATGCCTCTATAGAGATGGGCATCCGTCATCGTCGCCCACCACTCCTATCTGCTTCACCTGAATCTGATCTGAATCTGATCCGGTCGTCCCGAGTTGGGGATGGGGGCAGAAGGGGAGGGGCTGTGGAGGAGGCCACGGGCTTCAAGTTGCGGCTGGTGCAGAGGTCGAGGGCGCCGGGCTGCTCGTGGTCATTTTGAATATTTGTACTTGTAAACTATCTCAAATTAAAAAGTTGTCAACTACAAAGTTTTAGTTCATTTTAAACTCTACAATTTTGATTTAAAGTTTATCTTAGTCCAATTTCATATGAATAAATTATGATTTTTTTTGCAAAAAAGTATCACTAGTAGTTCAAGCCACGAACCGACAGTGGTAGTCTACCTATCACTGTCGATTGAAACCAAAAATCAACAGCAATAAACTTATCACTATCAGTTCTAATGCGACTGGCGGCCAATAGTGATCGATTGCTTGTTTTGGTGTAGTGCCGCCAGCTCCAAAACTAGAATAGGGGCATTGTTTAGAGTGAAAGTTATCTATGTATACTGAAATCACTACTACATATATGATTTTTAGAGGCAGCTGGTATGCCTCTATAGAGATGGGTATCCCAACCGCCTCTAGTTACCGCCTCTACAAATCAGCAATTTGGAGAGATGGGTGCCCAGCTGCCTCTAGAATTGCTATTTGTAGAGGACAGCCGTTACGACAAGATGTACAGGTACCGCTGACCATAAAATACAAAAAATTAGAAGAAAGAAGTAGGTTTTTATCGAAGACATATTAATAAAACAAATGAATTACCTTCCCACCAACTGCTACAAGGAGCATGTTCGGAAACTGGCCACCAATACGTAGAAGACAAGAACCTGGTAACTCAGATCTGCAAGACTTCACTAGAGTTTCTTATGTACCCTTTTTTAAAAATCAATCAGAAAGAAACTTACTAATACAGAATAATAATCAACACTTACATAAACAACAACGCACAACAACAAAAATTAACTGCACAGAGGACACGACAACCACCACCAACAACAATAACAATCCCACTGAAGAAGCAACCTAATTAAGCATAATGAATTGCTCCAACTCATGTACTGCTCCTAAAATACTCTAGAGATCCAGGACCAGCCATGCAGTATTCCATGTCAAAGAATTAATGACGTCCAAGGACATATGCATATGTTATTATACATCATATACAGCCAACTGATCATGCCGATGACACTGTTGATGCTCACTCTATTAAGCAAGTGGCTGCGTATAGACTATAGACGCATGTGCGTTAGGCATACTGACCACACATTCACACACTACAGGATGGGACATTTGCTTGAGCTGGCAAAATTTTGTACCACAAGCTCTTGGCCTTTAGCTAGTACACGTACCACATGGTGTTGGTATGTGTATGTTAGATTACAACGGATGTTACGGCACTAACACGTAGAGCTAGTGCCATTGGCTAATCTCTGGAGGATAGACGTGATTAGATCTAAAAGTAGATCTTTCCATTCTTATCCTGTTCCTTGGACGCTACTATACAAAGGTTATTTTTAGAGAGGTTCGTTCTCCATGAACAGTAGAGCGGACAGCCACATTACATATGTGAAATGGTTTCTGTTAATTGGCTATTTTCATAGAAGACTGCATATAGGCCTCTGGACACTACTATAGGCTGTTGGAAGATCTGACTCTAACATTTTGAAATGATCCCAATTTCCATGAAGGGAAATCCACAGATTCGAAGTATAACGTGATAGTTCTAGATGATCATTCCATCACATTATCAAATAACAGTCGATATCACAGTCATACATCGAATACCTGTCTTAAAGAGAGTACAAATAGCAAGGTTTACTTATTATTACATCGCCACTTTGCGGAATCACTCGGAGCACACAACATCTGGAATAGCATCAAGTAGAACAGCAGCGGACGTCGGCTCCACCTTCATGAACACCAAACTTGAGCATAGGAACAAGACCTCTAATTCTCCCAACCATCTCCCTAGAAGTCGTGCTCAGACTCGGAACCTGCGCCAAATAATTATCAGTATGATTTGTACTGGCCACCGGCTCCCACCCTATGCTTTGCGTTGCTTTGTGGTAGTGGAATGCAAGGGTAGAGCAAAAGACCTATTTATGGTTGTAGTTCCCTATGCGAGCATGTCAAATTTTAATCATAATTTATTAAGTTTTAACCCATCTCATCCATATGTTTTCCCATCCCACCACTCTCACACACTCTAGGCGACAAGGATGACTCCCTCTCATGCCTTGCCTCATCGTCCAAGCCAGAATCCAAACACAAGAACCCAGAGGGAGAGAAGAAAGGACTTCACTCACTAATCAAGGGAAGCGTAGGTCATAGGAATGTCCATATTTGAGGATGCGGCTATACGTATAGATCGATCAACTCTGCAGAGCGTATACACCTGGAACCACTAGATCACCATCATCAGTGGTGCCCCGCCTTGCTGATACCGACTGCCTCCTAACCGGTATGGTGCCACCCTACCACTCAGCCCTGGGCCACCCCGGAGTCCACCGAAACGCTGAGACTATGAGACATAGTACCGGGCCCCCAAGGTCACTACAATGTCTTAGGAGGGTGTGCGCCACATGCCCGTACCTCCCTACACTATCCACTTCCAACCTAGCAATAGTGGCACCATCCAAGTTGGTCAGGTAACCGTCCCCCACCCATTCAGGAACAAGTGGAGTGCACGTAGGGGACCGGACAGGATATCTTCTCAAAGGGGACAACCAACACCCCGTGCCTCGATGGCACCTCCATCCCAGGGCTTCATCCCACAAAGATACTCCACCCGGGGATCTTCTCATCTCACATGCACCCGCCACAGGTACCTCTAGTAGGGGATGCTCAGGCCACACACCCTGGCAAGACTCGTCTAACGACTAGTTGTAAGATCCTGCCCGATCGATTCAACCCTCACCACACACCCAAGATGCACGTCAAGATCTCCCCGGTTGTTACCACATTATCAGCACCAAGTGCCTTAACCACTTACAAACAATCCTCTACCAAGCATCACATCATAGATATAATGCATAGTAGAAGTAGTAGTAAGTAAGTAAGCAAGCGTCTATCCCAACAGTGGGTGTGCAGAGGTATAGGTTGCGATAAGGTAATGGCTCACAAGCATTCTACCATGCAACCTATCACAGATCATTTGCATAAAAGTAGTAAAGCACTAGCATCTACATTATAGCATGTCTACTAGGATTCTATGAGATTGCGTGGGACATCGCACCTGGCAGGTCATCTCCAAGCTCCTCAGTGTAGTCGGGGTTGTACTCCTCAGTTGGTAGCTCCTCCGGGTCTGTTAAGCGAGACATATACCCATGATAAGCTCCTATAAACGATCACAAAGAAGCAACAGAAATCCAAAAGATCCAAATACACTCAAACATATGCCTATGACGTAGAGCTCATTTTTAGAAAAATTTGGACTCTAGTTTCATAATTTTCTAAGGTCGTATGAATTTTCTATGAATTTCTGAAGTTTAAATCATTTTCTAAAAAAGAAAAAAATGGAAAAATCCCGGGCTTGACACGTGGCACGTCCTGATTGGTCGAGGTGACTAAGTCACTAACAGGTGGGGCCTGGTCAACGGTTAGCATTGAATGGTCAACGGTCAGTGTTGACTAGGCTTGGACTGGCTTAGCGGGCCGGGTTGGGCCGGTCTACGCCGGCTGGACCCAGACACGTGTCAAACGCACAGGCGGCCACGTGGTGCGCACGAGCCTCTACCGGGCTCGGGTCCACAGGCGCGGCTCATGGTGGACCGCGTCCATCTCTCTCTCTCCTCTTTGCAGTTCACAGTGCACCGGCTGCACTGAGCAGCTCGGGGGCATGGCTGCTCCCCTCTCCTCCTAGCCGCTCCCCTTGTCGGTGGCAAACTTGCACGGCTGCGCTCTACGGCGGTTCGATGAGGTTGCAAAGGGCTTCTACGGCTTCGCGAGATCGGGACGAACCTAGTGAGGGGTTAAAGGTGACACCTTGGACACCGGTGAGGTCCGGCAGCGGTACACGGTGGCGGTGTGGGCCCGACGGTGCAACAGCAGCGCGGCGAGCATGCGATACGCACTCGACTTGGCCACTAAGGGTCCTAAGGGCTTGGTGAAGTCTCTGGAGAGGTCACAAGGAGCTCAAGCTACTACTGCCGCTTCCTCAACGCTGGCCGAGATGGCGACAAAGGTGGCTCACAAGGTCCAGCCAAATTGGCCACTCAGGCTTAAAAGGGGCGACATTTTACCTAATGGGGGTCAACGGGGTGCTATAGGAGGCGGCGCTAGTGACCAAAGTCCACGACAGAGTCCACAGTGTGGCGGTGGACACGGCGGAGCTCCGGCGAGCTCTCGGCTCTAGGGAAACTAGGGCTAGGGTAGGTTCTAGGCGTGTCCATCTACATGGCTACACTCACGAGGTGATGGCCGACATCATCGGCCCCTCCTCATGTCACGAGGTGGCCGGGATCGATGGCAACATCGACGGCACGGTAGTGCTCCACAGGCGGCCGCACCAACAAGGCGAACTCCCAACTTTGTCGTCGAGCACTCTACGGCTAAAAAGGCTGCGGCTTGACGTGTTGCCCATCAAGGTGAAGGCAACCATGGAAGTTGTGGAACCTCTACCGCTCAAGGTGGCCAGAATAGGGTAGCGACACGACAGGCGCCGGCCATGGCTACTGTGGTAGGTGCGCTGTGTTGGCGCTGGTGTTCCCGAGCGCTAGTGGCTCGGCAAGGCCAGGCCTTGGCTCATGTGCATGCGTGCGTGTGTGCAGCACATCATGACAGCAAAAGGGCCGACCTTTGGCCCTCCCAAGGGGGAGAGCATGGCGGCACGGCAAGGTGCATCCACAAAACGAGCAAGGGGGCCTCGGGTGCTCATCGTTGGTGTCAGGATAGTTAGGCTGGCGGTGCAATGGCGAGGTGAAGCTGTGACGAGTCGGGGCTATGACATATTCTCCGCCGAGCTCAGGCAACTCCGGTGGGCTCGACTCCTTCCCTTCTTCCTTCTCCTTCCACCTTCTCCTCCTCCAGGGCATCATGGTGGTTCGTGGGTTGCCATAGAGTGGCGTCGAGGTGGATGGAAGGGCGCAAGGGCACCAGCTCGAGGCTTTTATAGCCCGAGCTCAGCCATGGTGGGTGGCGGATGGAGGCGAAGGGGGTACGTGGAGGGTGGATATGGCCTCTAGGCTAGGGCTTTGGGAGCGCGGAGTGGTCGCGCAGACATGAGTGCTCCCAATTCGAGCGGCGTCCAATGAAAAAGGTGGACGGGGCGACATCATGGCACGGGGCCACGCTGACAGACGTCAACAGCGGCATGGCGTGGCTAGGGGAGGAGTCTGAGGTGCCGCAGATCGCGGATGTGGCGCACATCCATGCATCGATGCCCAATGGCTCAGGAACGGGTGGTGAAGAGGCGAGGCAAGGCCACGGATGCCCGCTCTGGCGAGGTGCTCTGTTCAATGGCGCAAAAAGCAAAGGAGAGGGAGAGCAAGGGGGATGACAAGAGTGGCCCGGCGGTCAGCTGTAGGAGGAAACGATGATGGCGCGTCGCGACGCGAGCAGGCACGGCGTGGGCCGCTGCTGGGCCGGCTCAGCCACGCGCGGGCTTTAGCGCGCACGGGAGGGAGCTGGGCCACTTTGCTGGGCCAGTGGTGGCGCACGCGGGAGCAGGGCTGGGCTGCGGTAGCTAGGCAACTTTCCTCTTTTCCTTTTTCCCTCCTTTTCTATTTCCTTTTCTATTTTCTGTTTCTATTTCTATACTACACCATGGGCTCCTATGCATGCATAGATGTGTTGCCATCATATATACACACTAGTGGGGTCCACTAGAGGTCATCTAGGGTATTAGGGTCCAAGATAAGGGTTGGCAACATACACACAACAAGTTATTTATAAAGGTTAAGTTGATTTTATTTCATCACATAAAATCATGAAGAAGCAACTCATAAGTTGTTTAATATGCAATATGCTCAACCATGCTAACTTGATATCTACTTGTGCAACTACAAGGGTGGTTTCGTAGTATGCACACTCACCATGCATGGGTTTTGTAAGAAAAATTTTTAAGTTTGGATTTTTGGTTATTTGGTAAGTTTGAAAAAATTTACATACGTTTGCAACATATCAAGGGAGAGACTGGGACCGGTCGATTATGGCCGTTGGGATGGGAGCCGGCGGCAAGTAGCAACGCGCGAGCACCACCAGCACCACCCGCATTTGTGGGTGCCCATTGGCTCGGCTGGGGATGACCTGATGCTCCCCGGCACACGTTCCGACCAGATTCTCTCTCCCTTCCCAACATCTAATCTAAGTCGTCCACTTTAGATCCAGCGGCTCAAATCTAACCATACCCCTTCGCCTATTTTTTTCTAAAGAGCCCCTGCACTTTTCTATATTCGAACCTACAGTCCATGGTGAGTTCACATAATATGTTTTCTTTATTTACAAATTTGCCACTGATTTTGTTTTGCTTATAAAAACTTCGTTTTAACTCCGTTTTGATCCGTTCAAGTTGCGTTAGATTTGTAATCACGTAATCTACATGTTCATACTACAATTAGATATGTTTTAACTTTTGAAATTCGAGATTAGTTTTAATCTATTATTTTATTAAAGGAAATCTTGTTTAATTCATAACTTCTTCGTTATAGCTCCGATTTTTGTGATCCTCATGTCTATGTGATCATAGCGAGATATAGATTCATTTTACAAACTTTGTATCTTGATTCTATATTGTTGGTGTACTGTTCTAATTAATAGGTTTGTTTGCTTTGCATGATTGTCTCTAGATGCTTATGTGTCATTGTGTTGATCGAGTATAGACAGTGAGCAATTCGTGGGTGATCAAGAGTACTACTTTGATGAGCAGGTTCAGCAGGAACACTTTAATCAAGGCAAGTATAGCATGGAACCGTCCTTGTTTCCTATTAATCTTAATATATTAAATTTGTATATGTATGTGTCACCTTGATAAGGATTTTCTAGAATTGAACTTATGCCTCGACTCCTATGGGATATTGCATTTGGTAGCTATTGCTAGTGTTCAACCTAAACCATGATCTTGTAACTTGACTAATGGAACATGTAATAAACATTAAAATATGACTTTTTAGCAACTTGGTAAAAGGGGGCTGGAGTATTTAGCTACTTTTCTAAATGCTTCAGATTCCTCTCTTTAAGGACTTATCTGTAAGTGATCATTCGAGACTTACAATATAACTGTGAGAGCCACATGACTCTGGCTTTAGCTCAGTACAAGGATCCTTTCTTGTTAGTGGTTAACTTTATGGCGCAAGAGGGGCTTGATGAATCGGGTATAATGTGGTCTCTGTCTTTATGTGTATAGCCTGCACAGAATTTGCCATTTAGAAGGGGAGCCCTACATCTATTTGCCAATTGGAAATCTAGCAGCCCTAACTTGTTAGACTAACCTTTGAAAAGCTTCATAGTGTACCCTACTTACTTACCTTAGTAGTGTTTTGGAGACTTGCAAACCCCAGACAGTTGGAAAATACGACTCACAGTGAAAGTGTACGACCTCTACAGAGTGTAAAACTGGTATATCAACCGTGCTCACGGTCATGCGCGGCCTTGGAACATTTATGGGATAGATGATCACTGATAACTATTTTGTTTATACTATTCATTAATCATGTTTACATTAATCATGTGTTTACTATGGGATTATGACAACTTGATGCTACTTATATGCTAAAATTGTGACAACTA
The DNA here is from genome assembly GCA_022457205.1 of Saccharum spontaneum. NCBI lineage: Eukaryota > Viridiplantae > Streptophyta > Magnoliopsida > Poales > Poaceae > Saccharum > Saccharum spontaneum. The sequence continues at coordinate 73,472,103 of CM039595.1, read as the reverse complement.
AAAGCTAAATGCAATCAAACCCGTGTTAAGCTTTTGAGCCTCATGAACCCCATGTTACACTTGTTAAGTACAAGATGTACTTATGCTTGTTTATTTTCATTATTTGGATAAAAATTCTAGATGGGTAACAGATTGCTATGGTAATGACGACTTCCCTGAGGATTACTAGTCTTGTGGTCAACCAGTTGACGTTCTTGTGCAATGGAGCTACCGCGAGAGAGTTATCTTTATATTTTCGCTACATTTATGTGAAGACTATGTGATAATATTCGTGATGTAATAAACACTTATGATCGTACTTTTTATAATTTGTCGGCTTATGTGTGTGTTGGATCTCTGGGCGCACGTAAGATTATGCATCCTATTCTATCCTTAAAATTGGGTGTGATGGGTTTTTTTTTTGCGATTATTCTAATGGAAGGTCAGGATTGACAATCAGACATACGGAACTAATCGCACAGATGACGATGCTGTTCCCAGACTTGGCCCGTAAGCAGCTTCCACATATGCAGCAGATACCAAAAAGGCGATGCCAGTGAACGTACTGTGCAATTGGTGGGAACGAAAATCCTTCTTGCAAACAGATAAGGAAACATAGCTTCCCTCTTCGTTGAGGTTGGGGTACTGCCTTCGGATGGATTGCTTCCAGTTAATTGGTAGTTCAGCGAGGGAACCTGTAGTAACCACAATAATTGATCAGTGGGAACTAAATATTTTAAAACATTTGTGTCAACTCCGTTGGTGGAGCTGAAATCAGTTTGGTAAACCGTTTGTCAAAACAATTCCACATGTACTCCCTGTGTATGTTCCGATGGTTATCCCCAACAATAAAAGATGCGGCGATTTTAATAATAATAACTCAATTGATGAACGAACGGGCGAGATGTGGGCCTGAACGAAGAAATGCTGCCACCATGCACGGTGAGTGGTGACCTCCGGAACACGGCGGCGTGCATGTGCATGCATGCAGGGACCATCACGTTCAGCTAGGTAGTAGACACGGGTAGTGGTAGGAGCCGGCCCTGCACATCTGCTTACAGGCCGGACCAGATTCGGGTGTCAGATCGACTGTCAGTACGCATTCTGCTTACAGGCTGGACCAGAGAGAGAGATCTCCAGAGGTTCCAACAACAAATGGTCCAGCACGTCCTGTTGTGGATGACAAAAAAGGTATACATAGTAGCTGGGATGGATGCGGTCATATGTGAAACATCCGATATCCGCATCCGTTTTAGTGTAATATGGATATCCCCATATTCGTATTCAATTTAAATATGGTTGTTAAAAAATGGATGTATCCACGTTCATTTTTGAAGATTATTCTCTATCGGATTCCACATAACGAAAATGTGAAATATCCAATATTATCTGTATTCGCGAAGTACAAATTATTTTGAAACCATCCAAATATTATAATTACGACTAATTAACTATGTACATGAAACTAATTAATATAACAGATGATATATGTATCAATATTGAAAAGTTATCTATGGCTAATGTAATTTTAGTATTATTAACGTAAATCTTAAGTTTAATTAATTTTAATATGTATAATCATATTAATTAGTATTTTATTTTATTTTATTTTACATAAAGAATTTATTTTTATCTATTTGAATTCAGTAATTAATATATATTATCTATAATTTTCTTATATTTTATATATTTAATTACTGAAATATTAATTAAAATATTTTATTGTTGGGTGTTATATAGCTATCTTTTAAATCCCTTCATCCATAATATTTTTATTATTCTATGAAACTATCGATAAGCAAATAGGTACATGTTATCTTCAAAATCAAGTAAATACCTGAATTCGAGATAACCGTTTCGTATTAGTATCCGACAATATTTGTATTCATATTCGAATTTAAACTCAAATGTGGTATTTAATGGTATCCAAATCTGTATCCATGCGGATCCAACAAATGACGAAGGACGAGCAGACGATAGCAAGCCCTACAAAATAAATTGATGGTGCATTGCCCGGTTAACCGCCAGCATTATGTTGGCTCTAGGACGACCGGTCTTAATTTATTGGCATGGAAATGTGGTAGAGGTCGATCTGGGCGAGGGTTCAGGATTGTACATTCCCTCCCCCACCTGACGCCAATCATTCATCCCTCCGCATTCATTTCAGCTTGGTTGCAGGAATAATCTTAAGGGTGTGTTCACTTTCTTCAAAATTCTAAAAATTTTACAAGATTTCCCATCACATCGAATCTTTGGACGCATGCATAGAGCATTAAATATAGGTACAAAAATAACTAATTATACAGTTTGGTTGTAAATCACGAGACGAATCTTTTGTCACACCCGGTTTTCTAAAGAATAAAACCAGGCTAATCATATGTGTGCCCAGGAAGTCCACACATATGTCAGAATGAAAAAGTATCAGAATCAATGTTATTATATAACGTATACATATCTATATTAACACTTACATCAGAGTATCGCGGAACGGTGACTAAACTTCAGGCTCCATTCTTCTCAGGGACGGCTGACTGAGGGTAACATATGCCTAGCACTTCTACTAGTCTTCTGGAAACTCCACTACACCTTTGTCCTTCTTCCGAGTAGCATCTTACTACACACTGGAGTGTGGAGGAAATAGCAAGAGTGAGTCCATGTCAAACTCAACAAGTATAACACAGGGTTCATGAGGCACAAAAGGCTAGACACTGTTTGACTGCGTTTAGCTTTTATTTATCATATATTTAGCAATTGTGTAGCATCAAGGTAATTCTCTTCCCATTAACGAACCAATGATCAATTGTAATAAGGATAATGAATAGCATTAACATGAGCATAATAATAACAACAGTAATTAAGCATGATATAACAGTTATGATCAACTATTCCGTAAGAATCCCCAAGGCCGCTCGTATCCGTGAGCACGGCTAGTATACCAGTTTTTAACTC
>CM039595.1:73334019-73469075 GCA_022457205.1 Saccharum spontaneum | reverse complement strand
ACCGCGCTGACTACTTGTGTTGTCGCGGCGACATAAAGTAAGAGCGGTTCTCCTGAGGTCAGAGGGACGAGGATCGGTGAATTAGAGAGTGCAGCTTTAAGCTTTGCAAGAGCTTCTTCGGCCTCGAGGGTCCAGGAAAAGTGTTCTGATTTCTTCAGGAGGCGGTACAGAGAGAGCCCTTTTTCGCCAAGGCGCGAAATGAAACGGCTGAGTGCCGCCAAGCAGCCCGTGATCCTCTATATGCCCTTCAGATCTCGGGATGGGGCCCATGTTGGTTATCGCAGTGATTTTTTCTGGGTTGGCCTCGATGCCATGCTTAGACACGATGACCTAAAAGCATACCTCGAGGAACGCCAAAGACGCATTTCTCAGGATTGAGCTTGATGTTTTTTGCCAGAGGCATTTGAACGCAACGTCAAGGTCGTTTACTAGATCGTCGGCTTGTTTGGTCTTGACAACGATGTTATCAACGTAAGCCTCGACGGTTGGTCCGATGTGTTCCCCCAAAAACGTGCTGCATGCATCGTTGATACGTTGCCCTGCGTTCCGGAGACCGAAGGGCATCGTAACGTAGCAATACATGCCGAATGGGGTAATGAATGAAGTCGCGAGCTGGTCGGACTCTTTCATTTTAATCTGGTGGTAGCCGGAGTATGCATCTAAGAACGAGAGAGTTTCACATCCCGCAGTGGAATCAACGATTTGATCAATACGTGGTAAAGGAAAGGGAACTTTTGGACATGCTTTATTTAAACTAGTATAGTCTACACACATCCTCACTTCCCACTCTTTTCTTAAACTAATACAGGATTAGCTAGCCACTCGGGATGATGAACCTCCTTGATGAATACGGCCTCCAGCAGCTTGTTGTATCTCCTCACCGATGACCTTGCGCTTCTCCTCGTCGAAGCGGCGCAAGCGTTGCTTCACCGGTTTGGAGCCGGGGGGCCTAAGATACTCCAAGACGTGCTCGGCGACTTCCCTGGGTATGCCCGGCATATCTGAAGGACTCCACGCAAAGATGCTCAGATATTCGCGCGGAGAAAGTCAACGAGCATTGCTTCCTATTTGGGATCGAGGGTGGCGCTGATGCTCAGCGCCTTCCCCTTGTGATCAGCAGGGTCGAGGGGTACGAGCTGACGTCCTCTACGGGCTCGAAGCTGCCGGCTTTCCGCTTTGGGTCGGAATCTCATTGGCCAGACCGTCGAGGTCCGCTGCCGTGCTCGACACACTCGACGTCGCACTCGTAGGCGTGCTCGTATGAGGGCCCTACAGTGATGACACCGTTTGGGCTGGCATCTTGAGCTTGAGGTAGGTGTTGTTTGGACCGGCCATGAACCTGGCATAGCACGGGCGCTCAAGGATAGCGTGGTATGTTCCACGGAATTCGACCACTTCGAAAGTGAGTCTCTTCTGAAGTTGGATGGTATGCTAAAGCAAACAGGCAGATCGACCCGGCCGACGGGTTCTGCCCGTTTCCCTAGCACAACTTCGTGGAAACCCCCGACGCTGGGTTGGAGGCGCGTTCTCTCGACCCCAGGAGGTCGAGGGTCTGAGCGTAGATGATGTTGAGGCTACTTTCGCCGTCCATGAGTACCTTGGTGAGGCCGTGTGTTGGCGATGATGGGATCAACAACAAGCGGTAGACTCCTGGATTGGGACGTAGTCAGGATGATCATCACGGTCGAACGTGATGGCCATCTCAGACCAGTCAAGGAAGTGGGGGACCGCCGGCTGCACGGAGAAACTCACGCCGCTCTCGTTTGCGTTGGGCGCGTCGAGAGGCGGGTCGAGGGTCCTCCGTAGATCATGAAGCAGTCATGGATCTCGAGGAACCCCCATCCTTGTCGTCGCCCTTGGGATCTTCCTTCTTGTCGTCCTTCTTGACGCCTACGCCCTCAAAGTATCTGCGGAGCATGTGACAATCTTCGAGGTTATGGTTAGTGGGTCCCTTGTGGTAGGGACACGGTTCTTGAGCATTTTGTCGAAGATGCCCCCATCGGGGGGGGCCTCGAGGTTTCTTGCGCTCGACAGCAGCGACAAGTGTCGGCGGCCGGGGCCTCGAGCTGCCCTACTGGCTCTTCTTCTTTCTTCGGTTGTTTCTCTTGGAGCCCGGCTGGAGCCCGCGGGATCGTCGACCTTTTGTTTTCCCTTGTCCTGGTCACCGCCAAAGATGGCACCAACTGCCTCCTCGCCAGCGGCAAAGTTGGTGATGATGTCCATCAATCCGTTGGTAGTGAGTGGGGTGTTACAGCCCAACTCTCGGACCAACTCCTTGCAGGTGGTTCCGGAGAGGAAAGCCATGATCACGTCGGAGTCGGTGACGTTGGGGAGTCTCGGTGGCTGCTGGAGAAGCGCCGGATGTAATTCCAGAGGGATTCGCCCGGTTTTTGCTTGCAACTCCGGAGGTCCCACGAGTTGTCGGGACGCATGTAGGTCCCCTTGAAGTTTTCCTCGAACACCCTCACGAGATCGTCCTAGTCGTGGATCTGTCGAGGTGGGAGATCCTCGAGCCAGGCTCAAGCGGTGTCGGAGAGGAACAGGGGGAGTTGTCGGATGATGACCCGGTCGTCGGTGGCCCCGCCCAGCTGACACGCCAAGCGGTAATCGGCGAGCCTAGTTCGGGTTTGGTCTCGCCGTTGTACTTGGTGAGAGTCGTGGGAGGGCGAAACCGAGCCGGGAGCACCGTCTCACAGATAGCCTTACTGAAGACCCCGAGGGCCCGGAGGCTCGGGTGAAGGGCTACGATCTTCTGAGCTGTCGTAGCGCCCGCCTCTGTGCATACGGTAACCTCGAGCCACACCGTCACCGTGTTTGCGCGTGCGGCGCTCAACGATGTTGCCGCGGGTGTCTCGGGGTTCGTGATCGTCGGCAATGTGCTCGGGGATAGCGCCGCCCTGTTTTGCCAGGCAGGCTCGGGATGAACCGAGGCCTCTCTCTCCTGTCGGGAGGGCTCGACGAGCCGCTCCGAGGCTGGCTCGCGTCGCCTCGAGGCAGAGCTCTCGCCTGCTGCATGGCAGCGGTCTCGTGGAGCTCTCGGATTTCATCTCGAGCCCGACGGGCGTCGGGGTTTGACGGCTCGGGCATGTTGTGGAGGAGCATGGCGGCGGCGACGAAGTTCTGGCTGGCTTGAGCGAAAACCGGGGGGTCGACCACCCAGTCCTCGTCGATGCGACGGTGACGTCGCGGGCTCTCTCGCAAGCTCTCCCGCCAAGTGCGGTGTGCTGCGCGCTCACGCTCGAGGGTTTGTGCTGGAGTAGATGCAGATTTTCTCGTTCCTCGTCGAGCCTGTCCTGCAACTCGCGAATTTGCTCGAGCTGCATTCCTTGATCCGCAAGGAACTGAGCCTCGTCTCGCTCGGCAGGGGAGCTCGACATGAGGTGGCGTGATGCCTTCCTTCAACTGGCTCCTCGTCTCCGATTCCGACGTGCTTGCCTCGTCAATGTTGAAGCACTCGCGGGTCAGATCGTAGGTGTCGTCAGCCGAGTCGGAGTCAGGAGCGCCAAAGTAGTAATATGATGGGGGAATGTGAGACCGTTGCAAATCACCTCCGTGGTTGCAACGTTGAGAAGCAGTCACACGGGGCTCTGTTTCCAAGGTCTCCGTAGAGTCCAGATACTCAGAAGCCGGCGTGGATGCAACAAGGTCCAGAGTGGAGCGTAGATGGTGCCCGGGGAGTTTCTCGTAAGCACTCATGTTAGTGCTCACAGAGGAAGCGTACGCCCGGGCAACCGTGTCTAGCCCAAACGGGAATGTTGATGGAGATATCGTCGCACGCGTTGAAGTGGTTGGACCAGGTAGCGGCGGTGTCTCACCGGACGGGGGAGCGGCGGAATTCTCCGTCGACATCTTACCCTCAGCCAAGCTCATCCTACATAGACCCTCAGTGAGGAAATCTAGGTTGGCGTCTGGCTGAGAGGCGCCGGATCGGGGAATCCCACCACCCTCCGTGAGGTGAAGACGGCGGTTGCGCCGGGCTCGTCGTCGTCTGGCGGCTCGCGCTTGTCGAGAGCGATGATACCGGCGCAGTGCTCCCCAGGCTGGGAGAGCTCGTAATCCTCGTCGGTCGGGTGCCTGGGCGGGAGGAGGACCATATCGTAGCCGTGGCCAAGCGACATGAACTCCAAACTCCCGAACTAGATCACCGTAGCCAACGGGAGTGGGCATTCGGGGTCAGCCATCCAGGAAAGAATGGCGGGAAAGCGATGTTGGCACGCAGCGTTCCCCTACCTGGCGCGCCAACTGTCGGCGTTCGGTCCCGTGGGGGTCCTAAACCGGCGAGTGAGTACTGCGTGTCCCTAACCTGGATGGTGATGCAAGGAGAACACATGGGGGTTTATCCTGGTTCGGGCAAAAGAAGGCCCTACGTCTAGCGGGGGGGGAGTTTTGTATTTTCTTGCACCGAGGTGCTTGTGTAGGGGTTACAAGCTTGCGAGAGAGGGCGGCGAGCCCAAGTCTTAAAGAGAGAAAAAAGAGTACAAAGATGATTGCTTGAGATGTTGATCTCTGTGTCGGGAGTCTTGGATTGCTTGGCACTTGGCTTTGAACTTGTGTCTTGCCTCTCCCCTCTGTAGGGTCCTGGCCCGCACTTTTTATAGGGTCGGAGGAGGTTAGGGCACCGGAGAGCCTTGAGGCGATGTTTTGTCGATCCATGTAGAGGTGATTGTAGCGACGTGCCCTGGGAATGGCTGGCCATCCCTAGACACCATGGTGACGCCGGGGATGAGACGGCGAAATGACCCGGGGCACCGTGCCATACTGGCCTTCCCTTCCTGTCGAACTGTGCTGGGCGTTGAGGCCAGGTCGAGGACGGGTCGAGGTTGGACGGATAAGGCCGAATCCTCGAGATTGCGGAATACGGGCCTTGTCGTATCCTTCCTCGAGGGTAACTGACGATAAACAGTGCACAGTAAGGTGTGCATAGTGACAGGTTTCACCTCCCATCACGGGATGGGTGGTAAAACAGTGAGGACTGACACCGGCGTTGCTCCCACGTCGATCTTGGTTGCGGTCATGCTGGTAGGTGGTAGCGGGTAATCGCATTAAATGCTCTAACTTTTGTCTTGGGGCAGGTGAAGTGAGGGAGTCGAGCGCTCCGACCCGGGGTCACGCGAGTCGGGGTTCTTCCTGTGGGCGAACGAGCCTTGTGCGAGTCAGAATGCGGTAGAGGTGCCTTGTCGTGCGGGACGAGGCGCGGCCGAGGCGTTCCCGTCGAGGGTGCCTCGTACGAGTCGGAGCCGGAGCGCGGTCGAGGCACTCAGTCGAGCTGGCCTCGTACGAGACGGACCTGGTATGCGGTTGAGGCGGGCTGCCTTTTGCTGTGATTTAGTCGTTTTGTTTTTTATCGTTGGATGTGGATACCCCATACTGTTGGTACCGACAATACTGTTTTGTTTTTTCAAGATCATGTTTTTACAGACCAGAGTTTCATCTGACCTATATATAAAGCAAAGTACAAAGGCCAAAAGTTAGCTTCTTGGGTCACTAACTTAGAGAGCACTTAACATGCCAGACAAAGAGACAATGGCATCAAAAGAATTAATAATGTTAATCTGACCCGTTCCCATCAGCCTAAACTGTGTGGCCAAAGAGTTCTCGCTAGGACAATCTGGTCTCTTCTACTGTTTTGACTCACAGAAGATGCAACTCTCACTACCTTGCCAGTTTGGCCTGTGCTACTGATTTAGTTTGATCTTTGATTGATAACCAAAGGAAAATCCTGATTTTTAAAGGATTTCTAAAGCATCAAGGTCAAATGAAAGCAAGTATTTATTATTGAACGTACCTCAAAATGCAACTTCAAACTAGTACCCCTGATATTTAATCTTGGATGCATTTCACACATAGCTCCAAAAAGCGTCGCTTAGGAGCCGCTTAAGTGCGCTGAAGCGCTAAGCGGGAGGCTGCCGCTTTGTACGCTTCGGAGCTTAAGCGGACGCTTTGTACGCTTAAGCCCGCTTAAGCTCTAAGCGGCAGGTCACCGCTCGCTTAGCGCTTAGCGCTTTTTTGAACTTTGATTTCACATACCGGCATCACTTTAGTGAGTTTTTCCATATTTGTCTGTGAGTAGCATTAATCAACTTGCTCTCTTTTTGATAAGTCTACCAATTTGTGCCCGCCATTTGTCATGGATAAAAATTGTGATATTCTGCTATAAGCATGGAAATAACAGGATTTACAATACAGAGAGCAAGCAGTGTTTGTGGTTTTAGTATGAACAATAAAATTTTTGAAATTTTAGAAGGTAAATGTCAAAATTACAGGACAAACATGCACATTACAAGACTTGAAAGCATAATCCTGGTTGCAGAAATAACATGTGAAGTCATGAACCAAAGTATGAAAAAAAGAATAATGGCAAAGCTGCTGCCATCGTGTGAAACATTCTCCTTACTTTATGTTCTCCCATCTTCATCGTATGTCCTATATATATGTATCATTCTTTGGCATCTTGAACAGGTGCTTCATCAGGGGGGGGGGGGGGGGGGGGGTGAAACAAAAGGTTGGGCATTATGGTGAAAGATGGAACCGATTGAGGTGAGACAAAACAAACCGAGGAACCAAACAAATTGTGACGAAGCGCTTGTGCTGGTTTTACCTGCATATGTGGAAGAACTCTTGATGATATTTACCTGCATATGTGGAAAAACTCCTGGTGATATTTATCGCGGAGTTGTAGGATTCTCTCTTGTACAGCACATGACATTTACATGGGTTGCCTCCATCCATTGCATAGGCCTTCTTGACATGCTGGATATGGCTCAACTTGTGGCACTCAAGGCCAGGTTTCCCCTTAGCCAATGGCATTGGCACCGAGCATCTCTATGCTGCACTTCAGCTGCAGATGCCTTGGATTTATACCCTGCATGTATTCCATCAAGGGTTGCCTCCATGCCATGGTCCACAAGTTGGGCCTCTCGGGGTTCAGGCATACTATCCAAAACTTCCGTTTTTTGTGCACATAAAAAGGCTCTCACAATTTGGGAAGAAATATTAAGGCTGTGTTTAGTTTCTCATGGAATGCAAAATGCCAACTACTTTGGAATGATGAAATGCAAAATGCCAAAATTTTCATGAGTGTGTTTAGTTTCATCCAAAATGCCAAATTTTTCATGGGTATATATATATATATATATATATATATATATATATATATATATATATATATATATATATATATATATATATATATATATATATATATATATATATATATATATATATCCAAATATTTGTAAACGTGAATCGGCAATAATAATATAGCAATCAAACTTCACCAATCACTAGTTATTAATCATATATGTCTGTTACTGAATCCATGTATATTTCGTAGCTGGGTTGGCCGCAAGTGTGTTTGGGGATATCTTTGAGTTGAATTAATAAGTGCACATGTATTTCAAAAAGCAAAAGTGTGCATTTGTGGCTAAGACAGAAATTACCCGCGAGTATGCGGGTTCGGGTAGTACGTCCGGGTAATCATGCCTACATCCACACATGCTCTGCCCGACTACCAGATGGGTAGAGGATTATGTGCAGTAAAATACTTGTGCTTGTGCGGCCGAAGAAATCTTTACATACCACCTATTATCACGTACTTAGGTTTTGAATACCTGTCGCTATCTCTAGCGTTATATATGCTGATAATTGTTCACACTCTACCTTGTGCCGGAAACGAAGATATATAACTTCTGTAGCACTTGAGAAGAAAAAAAAAAGCATGTGGTCCATTCAGTGATGCTTTCTTCGATTTTCTTTACATAAGCAGTAGATTGCTCTGCTGATTTTGTTCACACCGATGCAGATGTGAGATTCCATGGAGTGAATGGCCCTGCTTATCGATCTATATTGGACAAGAAACTGAGTTAGAGGTCACTATCAAGCTCAGCCCGTCTAGCTCAGTCGGTAGAGCGCAAGGCTCTTAACCTTGTGGTCGTGGGTTCGAGCCCCACGGTGGGTGCTTTTTTTTATTTTTATTTTTTTTGCCTGCTAGCACCTTTTGTCGCCTTGGACATGGACTGCCCATATGTATATCTCGGCCAAGTGAAATTGGTAAATGAGCACTGCAACTCCCCCATACTAAAGCTGCTATCTTTTTCCGGTATCCCTACATTTTTAGGTCTGGAAATACTACCACATGATCGTCAATGAAAACTTGCAGCAGCCTCATTTCTGCAAAAACAAGCCCTAGCTGGGTCACTACTTGGCCTGCTTACAGTTCAATTATTAGACATTAACGATGCGGTGGAAAGTTTTCTCCATACCATCGTCATCACCATCATCAAAAGCAAGTCCAACTAATGTCACTAGCTAAAAGTTGCCCTTTTTCCTATGGACAGCTATGTTTACTTCATTCCAGTAGTGTAAAAAGTTATGTATATGGACTAGCGAATGACCTTTGAAAATTTGGCTCTGCCTTCTTTTGTTGTTTCCCCTCTATGCGATTTCTCAGAAAGCGCCGGGTAGGTTATGGACAAACGAATCCTACAATCCCTCCTTTGGTTTATAGGAAGAATTAATGGAGTGAGAAAACAAAGCATAGGATTATTAGAAATCCTATAGGAGTGTTGCTATAGTTCATGCTTTTGGTTTATAGTAATAAAGCATATAGTAGCAGCATAGAAAATTTTCCTTTGCCTATTATTTTGAAGGAAAAATGTAAGAAATTTAGCATCCACTCGGAACTTTTTGGTAAAACCTTCTATTTCTACGTCTTATCCAAACGATCATTCCTGAAAAATTTGTATATTTCCAATGATTTGTTTTGTAACTGCATTCCTATATATAGAGTTACTATGTTTTTTTTCTGTTTCTGTATTCTTGCATTCCTGTGTTGCAAAGAGGGTCCAGACTGTGGAGCATTTGCATAATATTTGTTGTCTAAGTTTCGAAGATACATATATGAGATCAGTACTGGACGTGGCCAGCAGATAACATTTTTAACTGGCAGCTGCTTACGGCATGATGCTGCAGTACGTGTTTAAAGAACCGGTAATGCTCTCTACACCTTTACTAACCTGCGGACCAAGTCTGACCGGCCCAATATGTGGCTTCACGTCATCCACTTATTGTATCCACCATAAATATCTGATACTCCATGCTACCTTCTAAAATAAAAATCTCTCACTCCACATGTTGATAGCCGCAAGCCGCATACATTCTGATTTTTGCAGGTCTAGTCCACTCACACTCTCCCGAAGTCGTGCAGTCAAAGCACCCCCGCTGATGGCGTCTCCGCCCACTCAATTGAGGTCTAGACCCCCAGCGACTCATCGCGGCCCACCGCCGCTCTCCTCTCCTCCTCCGTGGCCACACCCCAGCCCTCATTCGCCCTCTGCCTCCTGCCTCCCCACCGTGGCCCTTGCCGCCGCCACAGCCTTCGTCCTGCTCTGTCTGCTCCTCGCTGTCGTGACCACGACATCCGCTGCCATGCGGCCGCTCTCCAAGCTCCCCCAAGCCTATAGTGTTGCTCATATCTTCGGATGGCTTCCACTATAGGTACTAGTAATAGGTCCCTCTCCCGCACATCCGCCGCCTCATCGCCAGCACCGACACTGGTGTCCTCCTCATCACCTCCTCCTGCAGATAGAGACGGCAAGGGCGTCGTGGTCATGCCATACTTACGACCGCCTCAAGGCTCGCCAGACACGGTGGTCGCCGTCCACTAGAGTGTCGTGCCTGACATGTTGCAATCGTATGTTTCGAGTGTTTCAGGTGTTTCATATGCATGTTCCATGTTGTAAGTGTTTCATGTGGATATTGTAAAAGTAGATCGGGATGTTGCTTATGTTGCAATGACTATACACGTATGTTGTAGGCGTCTGTTCTAAATGTTTCAGTTGTTTCAGACATTTGTTGTACATGTTTTATCTAGGTGTTGCATATGTTTCATACTTATGTTGTAGTGTTTCATCCGGATGTTGTATATATTTCACACATATGTTGCAAGTGTTTTATCTAGATGTTGTATATGTTTTGCAATGGCTACACACATGTTTCCCTCGTGTTTTAGACGTATGCTGCAAATATTTTCTTCTAGATGTTGCAAAAGTAGATTTGATGTTTTATGTGTTGCAGTGGACCCCATATGAAGCAGCAACCTGCTGCAACTACTAGGCCCGTCTGCATGCTCGTGGGTGTGGAAGGGCGCGAGCAGTAGGCGTGGGAAACTATGCGGGCACAGATCGAGATAGAGTGGTGTGGGACACAAAGCGGGACATGGTGCGTGCGCGGGACACGGAGCGGCACGAGCCCCCACACGAAGTAGGCATGTGCGGCGCGGGCGTCCATACGTCACGCTAGCCATTCCATTAAAGAACCAACAACAACTATATATATTTCCAGCATTAATATTTAATTCTACAACAACAATACGGTCAATAATATATACTAAAGAATTAGTTGAAATCTGGTGTGATCCGATTTCTGATCGAGCTCGTCGTCATACAGACATTGTAAAATAATAACATCTTTTGTTAGGCTTCTTGAACAACGAAGGAACAAGGACGATGCGATGGCAGCATCATTAATTGTTAACGCGATGCGATAACGTATTTTATGCCTGTCATCGAATTAGAAATCTCCGTCTTCTAGATTACTGACGCACTGGATAAGAGAGATGTTCCATTATTGTTATTATTGTTAGTCTCGTTCAAAAGAGATGGCACGGACAGGTTTGCAATGTACACCCTCTGTCCAACTTGTAATTAAGCCGTTTTAACTTTACTAGAAACTTAGACGATCCATAGGGCTAAAGTTTAGCTCATCCTTTTAGTCACTTTTAGCCTTCCGTGGCAGGAGGGCTAAATGTGGGGGGCTAAATTTTAGATATTCCTTTTCTATTAGCCCTCCAAGGTGGGTTAATGAGGACTAAAAGTGGTCATGTTGGGCAAAAGACTCATATTACCACACATGATTGTGCATAGGTAATAAATTAAGAGCAAATAGGTCATTATAGGGCAAGAGGCTAATCTTTAGCCCCTAAATCCAAACAACCTTGTACACTAATCTGTAGCCCCTTCATTCTAAGGGCTAATCTTTAGCCCTGGGCTAAAGTTTAGCTCAGAGAATCCAAACAGGGCCTTAATTAGCTCTTGCTACGTACTTAAACATGCATGTGCTATGTCTAGATTTGTAGTAAAGACTATGTTTTTTAAAAGCCGAAATGATTTAAAATTTGAAACCGAGAGAGTATATATAGACTGTGTGTTTACACGGACATAAAAACTAGTTAAGTACTTGTTCTTATATACATAATGTTTTCTTGTATGTAATAATAAAGTAGAGATATTTGTAGCCATTGGTGCATACTATTGCACAGTAACCTGTTTTATCAAGTGGAATAGTTTTGTATCTGAATCCAACAATTGGCTGGGGCCGGGCCCACAGAGGAAATTTCCAGAAGGAACGAAGAAGAAGGCCAATTCCTTGCCGGCAAGAAAAAAGTTAAGGTGCGTAAAATAGTGGCCTCTTATTATCAGGTCTTGCATATATAATCGATATGCTCCTGAAAGAAAGATACATGTTGGATGGTGTGTGTGTCAATATAATGGTGTCTCCATCAGATCAGAACAAGTCAAGCACGGCATACATAGCTTATTAGTGTGGCTTTGCTGAGACGAAAGCAACGGCGCGCATATTTTCAATGCGTGTAGCTTTCAAGCTGAAAGACGTGACAAATCACAAATGAAAGGCATCCATCCATGCATTTCAGGAAATTCGTCAACCAAGCTAGCTAGTGAACTTGTAGATCGATGCGAGGAAGTTTTCACACGCTAGGTATATATGCTTCAATAATTGACACTGGAACAGCAATGGTACATCATAAAAGAAGCTGAAGTTTTCCACTGATTATTAGTTGTGTTCCTTTCAGCTCAGCTCTTAACGTGTTACATTTCAATTTCGCACATCAACCCCTGCAGGTCCACAATCAATTTTCGCACATCAGCCCCTGCGCAGGTCCCTGTTTTTGAAATATAAGATTTTTTTTCAGTTATTAATTCATCTTGTTCTGCAACACACTTCAATAGTAATTTTCAGTGAATGAACAATGTTTTCCTCTCATAATAAATCAGAATAAGCATAAGGCAAACTATTTCAAGTTTGACCAAATCTATAGAAAAGAAGAAAAATATTGCATCATTTGATACGTCCTTCTTGTGATAGAAGACGTTAATACTCTTCTCTATAAGGTTGATCAAACTTAGGATGATTTAACTTAGCAGTCGACAATGATAGAGGGACTACCACAATAAATAAAAAATAAAAATTGAATTGAATTACCATGTCGAAATCGAAATAAATATATACTCCAAGGTAGAATAATTCTGGAGACAAGTGGTGGGCATCGATCGGATTGGAGGCCAGGAGGACTTGTTCTGGAGGGAGCCTATGGCTTGCTGACACGGCGCGTTGCGTGCCTGTGTTGGCTCAATAATTGGCCGAATCCTCCATCCACTGCTATAAAAACCGGTGTTGGGGCTCATTTGTGCTCAAGCTCAACCAAAGCGAAGACGACTTTGTAAGACGCCCTTTGGTAGATATTTGCTCTTGAGCTTCTTCGTTCTTGCACCACAAAACAAGCAGGATGTCTTGCAGCTGCGGATCAAGCTGCAACTGCGGCTCAAGCTGCAAGTGCGGGTAAGCTAGCTAGTCATCACTCTGTATCGCTGATTTCTTCAACCTTGTTTAGTTAGTTTCTCTTCCTTTCATTGCAAATCAAAAACTATTGTTTGGAGTTCGTTTGCTGTACGTTCGTTTCTAGCTACTATCTCTTCACAACAACTTGGAAAACATAAGGAGTAGTACTTCTCCATCTGAACCTGTCCGTCTGAAGAATAATTGATTTTCTAGTACTACTAGTATAGTTCGTTTGTTAATTTGGGGTCCGTCCTTCCGTCCGTTGACTGTCTGCAGCAAGAAGTACCCTGACCTGGAGGAGAAGAGCACCGCCGCGCAGGCCACCGTCGTCCTGGGCGTCGCCCCGGAGAAGACAGCTGCTGCCGAGTTCGAGGCCGCGGCGGAGTCCGGCGAGACCTCCCACGGCTGCAGCTGCGGTGACAGCTGCAAGTGCAACCCCTGCAACTGCTGATCGACCGACCATGGGGAACCAAGACCGATGATATGCATGCTGCTGCTTATTTGTGCCGGCGACGTACGGTACTAGCTACATCTGCTTTACAATTGTGTCGTGTGTGACGTATGTAACTGGTGGTTGAACAATAAGGACGAGCTAGCCATCGTGTTTTTATTATATATAGATATGTACATCGATCTGCTGGCTCGCCAGCATGCATATGCGGTCTCTGCCCTTGTACGTGTGTCGTGTGAGGTTTAATTTGCTACCACTCTGCTTGGCCTTGGCGTCAGTACGTCTTGTGCTCATGCATGTTTGTGGTGTGTGTATCTTACTATCTTGTGCTCATACATCGATCTCTATGTGTCTGTAATGATATGATTTCGTCCTGGGTGATTTATATATAAAACTGGTCTGCTTTTGCCAAATATATAGGATTATGTTGTAATGATCCAGTTCGTTCTAGCCTCTTCACCATCCATCATCACAAGGATCAAAATAACAGATTAATTATGTGACTGGAGGACAAGACGAATATTTAGCAGTCACCAAAAGAATTAACTTCTTTTTCTTAAAAAAAAATCTTCAGCGTGTGCAGTCTGGACATGATAGGAAAAACGTGTACTTTATACCATCTCTATAAACGAATCCTGCACAAAAGCGGACACCCGATAAGGCCACGTTACCCGCTAAGCAGCTGACCGTTGGATCGAGCGTTTATGTGATATCCACCGTGCGATCGGAGTCATCACGGGTCTGTCGCCCGGTAAGATGGAAACCCGAGCTTTCGCGAATCATCGAGCTCGCGAATTGTTCTGCCTCGCCCTCACGGGACCGTGCGAGGCCACCTGGATGTGCGATGGCACGGGGTCGGCCCCTCCCGCCGTCGCGCTCGGCACGGCGAGGGCCACCAGCAACTAGCGAGGCGGCGGGGGCGTGTCGAGCGCCACGCTGCACGGGCACCAGCCCTAGGGCCTAGGCCAGCCGTACATGGCCGCCACCACGGACGGCAAGTGCTGGCGTGGCGCAGCGAGCCGGGCACGCCGCCACACGGATGTAGCTCCCAGCGAACGCCGCCACGAGTGCGTGCCACCAGCACAGGCGCAGGCCGCCGGCGAGCCTAGCACGACGCGGCACGGGTGTGTAGCAACGAGGCGAGCGTGGCCGATGCCTCACTGGACCACTGGCGTTGGCACAGGGCCCACCGGCAACAATACCAGGCGACGCCGCCAGAGACGAGGCGCTATGCGCGTCAGCTTTCTCTAGCCCCATCTCCATTGCAGCATTGCCTCCACCTCCCTTCCCTACATGCTCAG
Source organism: Saccharum spontaneum (assembly GCA_022457205.1). Classification (NCBI taxonomy): domain Eukaryota; kingdom Viridiplantae; phylum Streptophyta; class Magnoliopsida; order Poales; family Poaceae; genus Saccharum; species Saccharum spontaneum. The sequence goes on along the minus strand of CM039595.1, from coordinate 73,454,687 downwards.
TACGCCCGTACAATACATTTGAGAAGATGGCACATCTCGGTGCTTGTCCTGTGGTGGCTGTTGGCTGGGATGAAGACCAGATTAGCGTTGATCTCCTCCCACTCGAACAGGTGAAGCAATCATCATAGAAAGTGGTTCCATATTGGCTTTTATTCTCCGGTGCTTGCCCTGATGGCCTCCCTATGAATTTGCATGTCATGTGTTTGACAAAATGGCCATATCATCACCCTGTTATATGAATATTCAATTTTATTTTTATTTCATATACAACTTTAGAGAATTTTGCTCTGTCCTCGGGATAGGAGGCACAAGCTTTGATAGCCTCTTGCTTAATTTGATCAGCTGCTATGCTATCGGTTCATTCCAGAGAGTACACACTTCTGTCTTTTATGCTTTGAACCAAATCACATTCTTACACATGAATCTGACACTTCTTATTCTCCTTGGTTATTACCTGAATATATTATCATAATCAACTCCCTTAATTCTTAGTACTAATTAAGCTGCAAAACCTGACATATTTAGATATGGTGTCATTTATTAACTAGAGCTGAGAAGAAATTGCTTATATGCAAAGATATCCTTATTGCAATCTGAATTAGATCAACTTATAACTTGCCCTTGTATTGTCATTGTAAAATAATCAACAATGATATATTAGTTTTAGAGCCCTAAATTTACCTAGGTGTTGTGAATATTATGTGTACAAGGCACCATATCTTCACTTCAGATGAAGGCTAAGTGACAGGTTTCGGATAATTAAAGAAAAGGCACATTAACATCAACTACCCTAACTTGAAATGAATATGATTTTGTATCATGTCTTGCTGGTCCTCTTCTACCAATGTTTAATCCATCTCTTCCAAGTTATGAGCAAAAGTGTTTGTGATGGATATTTCTTCCAGGTTATAAGCAAGAGTATCTGACGGTTCTCACTGGGTACTAATGAGAAACTTAGAGAGTGTACGAAAATCAATATTGGCTGAAACTCCTTTACACTTCTGGTCTCCTCTGACTTTAAAATCACTCAAGTTACATACTTTGATACTTATTATTTTCTACAAATGCTTCACTTCCCATTACTTAATTGCATTATTTTGCTATGAGCAATTAATTTGCTACAAATGCTTCACTTCCCATTACTTAATTGCATTATTTTACTTAATTACAAAAGTTTCAGTCCCCCTCCATACCTATTACTACACCAACCAAACATAAGTTGGTCTGACCTATCAGTGAGATCGCACAGTCCACATGATAAACTCCATTTATATGTCTACTTCCCTCGCTCATAATTTTAGTTGATAGACTATATTTTTATCTATTCGTAGCATTGCTTCTACATATTTGGGTTTAGTTCGATGGGTTGAGCACATCCCCCGTGGGCAGCTTGACATCCATGGCTGCCACGTGAGGGGAACAAGGCTCTCAAATCATTATGAGCACTGTTACTGTTTCTGCCATCACCATTTGATAATAATTGAAACTCTAGAATCTCCCTGACAAAGACAACATTTCTCTTTACTACACTGTTCATGTTAAAATAAATTCATGGGCTCTAAAAACCCTGTTTAGTTTTACATCACTTCTAATGTACGGAAACCACTCGTGTGACAAACAAATACTATACAAACAAAATAAACTTACCTAAACACCACGGATCTTAACATGGCCTAAAGCCCTAAACTATCACTAGGTGTTATAAGATGAGGCGTTCATTGCCCATATTTAACAATGTATTAATAATCGTGAGAAACCCGTTGGGGTCTCTATTACTCACGCATCATGAGCTGGCCAAAACAGGCTGTCGCGCGGCAACGCCACGCGTGGTTTCTAGTCCTATACGAATATAAATCCAATATATATCTTGGAGATAGAGATGTATGACCAATTCCATCCAAACAAAAAAGGCCAATATTCTCTAGGTTGTTAGATATGGAGTAAAAGGTGTTATGTGTTAGTTCCACATCGGAAGTTGATGTTTGGGAGCACAATATATAAGGTGAGATCGAGCAACTCTCATCTGTCCGGACTAGTCTTTTTGATTGAGTTTGGCACGAAGCCTTGGTTCGTTGTGGACTCCGATGGACCTGATAAAACTAGTGTGGTGCATACTCATGAGTATATTGAGTTGGGCCGGATACGCGACACACTGTAACAAGAGGGCATGTCGCAGCCGGCAGCATATCAAAGATCCAAGGTTGTAAACGGTGTATGATTGTGATTGAAGGTGAAACAAGCAGCACACCCATGATGTGCATTTTCATTTCTTAGCTTTATTTGGTAACACTTTCTAGTTTTTTAACTAAAAATACAAAAGCTCATGGATTTTCATTAAATTTAATATTTTTCTACTTCCCTACATAGGCTCTTTGTGATTTTATCCCACCACCTGAAGAACAGTATCAGAAGCGATTGTGAAGCAGAAATTGCATGATATATATAGCCTGTTTACTTGAGATTATCAGCCAAATCAGCCAGCCAGCCAGCAGTTTTTTCTCTCACAAAAAACCAGCTAGCAGCACTTTCAGTCAGCCAGATCAGCCCAAGCAAACAGGCTGATACATGTTCGGAATGTGTTGAGCTGGGCCATACATCCTACATCCTTAGGGGGGCACCTAACTGCGGATGGAATTAACTAGCTGCCTTATGCACAAACGGGCGGGGACTGGTAAGGCCCAAAGGCAGCTGGGCCTTCTTTCATGGCTAGGTATGCTCTAAAAGCGTTAGGGTGCATTGAGTGTTGCTTGGGCTGGACCCGGGCTGCAGGTCCGCCCCTGGTTGCAGGTGAAATAAGCAGCACATCCATGATGTTCACGAGTCCAGGACACTAGGCACGAAATAAGAGGTTTTTTATAACTTTTTTTGATAACTAAATAAGAGATTATTTGGATTCTACTACGTTCTAAAAAGATGGATAGTTTAGCTTTTTTTCTTTAGAAAAATTATTTTAAATGTGAACAGTTTTAAGATTATGCCCAGTACATCCTCCATCCCTTTCGACTTCTCTTTCTATGGCTACTTAGAAAACCAAAGGACCAAACATGCAACCAAATGGGGGAGGGAGGGCCTGATGACAAGAGCGCAGACATGGGCATGTGCTCAGCCATCGAGGAGTGCTGTGAGGTGGAGCAACAAGCAGACGGTTTTCAATAGTTTGAGGAGGTAGAATACCTGGTTTTATAGGTGAGGGGTGAAGTACAGAACCACCAATAGTTGAGGGGGTTAAGTAGACTGTTTTTGATAGAAAAGAAACAAATGCACCTGCATGCAAGGATGAGTACTTTGACCAATGTGGCCGGATATGATGTCCAAATGGCTCTACAAAATCATCTGGGGGAACATTTGACATTATTAGATGTTTCAAGGGCTAGACTATTAGGTTTTATAGTCGAGGTAGTCAATCCTTGATACCTTGGGGGGTTATGTAAATTTTTTTCTGTTGTTTATTGACTTGATACCTATGGGGGTTGTGTAAATTTTTTTTCTGTTGTTTATTGACTCACCACCATGGCACCATATCAATAGCTACGTAATATGTCACGTCAATGAAACCACCTTCAAAACTGCCTCAGGGGGTTATGTAGACGGTTTTCAGTAGTCTAAGGGGTAGAGTTTATAGCTAGGTAAAGGGGTGAAATAGACAACCATCAATAGTTTAGGCCGATGGTTAATTAGATTTTTCCCTAAAAGTTTAGAGTTTTCTATTTGATACTAGCGAATTTCATAAATTCTGTGATACTTTGGTCCATTTTGTCAGCCATCTTCGTTAAAAAGTGGGACTACCTTGTCACATTTTTTAGAGTGGACAAAAATACTTGTGGCCCCATCCAAACACCTGCGAGCCATGATTCTCATTGTATTCATTCTCTCGTCCTCTCAGGTCTCCTCTCTCATCCTCCTTATGGCTGGAAGTAGTAGCAACGGCGACAGATCCCCAAGGGGGCTACGGACAAGAAGGACATGGCACTTACCACTCCACGATGCAACGGTTCTTGGCAGATGGTGTGATGCTCGGGTAGGCTGCTCGAGGAGGACGACACCCGCTATCAAGTGGATGGCATGACACAGTGGTTCAAGGTGAACATTGGGGCACAACAACTTGAGGTGAATGATGTGGCTCTCGGGCTAGGGCAATCGATAGTTGTCGAGCACAAGGCAGATGCTTGACCTGTCCTAAGAAGTAGAAGGCCGCAATTTGAGCCATGATTCAATGGACGCAGTGACGCATGGTCCTACTGAGGTTGCACAGAGGATTGAGGTTAGGGTTCTGTGGGGGTGACATAGGCCATGTCATGCTCATTTGGCTAGGGGGTGAGTCAAGAAGCAGTAGTCATACTGATGCGGACACTCACAGGCATTGGGGCCGTCATGAGAGGCCGTGACTAGGGCAGCGGAGTCATCCTTAATGGGTGCAATAGCATCACAGAGCGTACCCCAACACTCAATGTAGCTAGAGTGGCCCAACACACAATGGTGTAGACTAGGGGTGCCATGGTGAAAGTAGGGCAGCCACCATTGGGTGAAAGCATGGTGGCCGAGAGATAAGCGTTGAAGGGTGAACTGCTCATGGTCATAATAGGGGAAATTTTGTCTCTTGATATGTCAGTTAATAGTGTTAGCTAACAGAAAGTGCCAGATAGGGCATAAAATTTGAAGGTAGTGTCAAATAAGGAAATCTAAACTTTTGAGGATCATCCAAGGAAAGGGAGTCTGCCATTGTCATATAAGGAATTTTCTCAAAAAAAGTACTTCCCCAAATGTAAGATCAAGTATCAATGTCTTGTGTGAAGGCCAAGTTTTCTAGTAGAGTGTTGAGTTGCTCGATTTGGTTGAAAGCACCCTTGGGACAGGGGGAGGTTTAAGAGATGGTAAACAGATTCAAATGAGGAGAGATCTTTGGCACTGAAATGTGCTTTTTTTGTGTAGGGATGCAATTCAGGGATAGCAGTCCGGGAACACCAGTTCCCCAAAGATCTTCCCTAAGAAAGCAGCTCTTACCATCTAATATTAACATTGACGCCATGCCCTTATACTGCTTGTCAATGAGCTTTAGTATGTCTTGGCACAAGGAGCCCTTTTTGTTTGGCTGAATATTTAATTATCGTTGGAATAATGTTTGAGACCCAAGGAATGTCCATTATATTGTACAATATGTGGACCTTTTTGGGTTTTCAAGTCTAGGACTCCCTGGCCTCCTTCCTTGGGGCTGCAGATCATTTTCCATATGTAGCTTTGGGTGGTTTACTAGCATTTGCTTAGCTCCTTTCTGGAGGCAGTGTTTTCATTCTATGCTTGTAGGTAATTTAATGGTAGTGTCATGTAGAGACAGAATGCTCATGTAGAAGGTAGGCAAGGAAGAGAAAATAAAATTTGTGAGGTCCAGTCTTTCAGCTTGGAAAAGAAAGAAAGAAGTACTAGCCAATCTTCTTTTACTTTTCTTTCACATCTGCCCATCAAAAGGAAGGAATTTTCAACTTTGGGTTTTGTTAGGCCAATAGGTCCCATGTATATGAATGGTAATGGTCCCTTTGAGCAACCAAAGTTTAGTCTAAGGAGATCCAACTAGTCTTCAAATGCATTTATGGTTACCATCATTAACTTTGGTAATCGACTACTAGGTCGGTAGCATCAACAAAAGGAATTTATGCGTTCGAAGAATCCATTTTACTGAAGCATATGTGGACAAGAAACATGATGAGAAATACCATTTTTATCAAAGAAGATGTGCAGTTTGTATGGTTGAAACACTACTACCAAACCCTTTTTCAGAGATGGGCAAAACACGTTAGGCAGCCAAAACCTCTCTAAGACAAAATCATTGTTAAAGGCTGATTTTGGAGTTAGCAACAAATGCCCGTCTCAGGAAATAAATTACAGGAAACAAAAAAGCCCACTAGCGAGCCCATCGAGCCACCACCCTAGTTCCGTGTTGCTTCAAGTTTTGCAGACTACTACAAGTATGAATTTCTTTATTTTGCATAGTTTCTAATAGGTTTCGACCTCCCGTGGCATAAGACCACTGCTCTTTGTATATACAAGGGTCATGGCCCATTGAGTTGAATACAATAGAACAAATCAATCTACAATCTTGCTTTTTACACATCTTGCCCTAATCTCTTCTAACCTTCATGTTGTTGTCCATCTCTTGATCCAAATACTAAAGATGGGGAAGTAGGCTTGTTGGTTATCCTAGGACAACCATTTGACATCCTTGCCCTGACAGGGTCCCTCGGGCGAGAGCTTTTGTTAGATATGTGTCGAATATGTGTATAATTGGTTACGTTAGACTTGAGTTGTATTAGGGGCTAGGATAGAGTTGGAGTCGAACTCTGTGTCCTAGGGGGCCATAAATATGAGGCCACCCCTGTTGTAACCGTAAGAGACTACTTGGCGGCTGGTTTGGGTGGCGACGTGGCCGCGGGATCGCCCGGATGCCGGTGTAGCTGCTGTTTTATGGGGAGGAGCGCCCGTAGTCATTGCCCCGAGGATTAGGCACGATGCCGAACCTCGTCAAAAAACATTGTGCCTCGGTGTTCTTGTTTTCGTATTTTCTTCTATGGTGGTTATGCTTCCGTGTTTATCAGTTAGTAGATCCTTTTGGGTCTGGAACTAACCGTGCACTCTAACAAGTGGTATCTAGAGCCAGATTGATAGAAGAAGATCGTGGGAGGTGCGATGGATATGTTCCACACCGCGCAAGGCTCGCACGGGTGTGTCCGATGAAGGACATGGCGCAAGGTGGAGCAGCGGCGATCGACGACTCGATCAGTGGAGTTGGAAACTTCGAGCGGGTGGCTCGAACCGTCCAATGAGCTGCAATCAACGGGGATCCGTCTAGACGTGGAGATCAGGTTGATAGCGGCTGATGGCTGTTGTTCGATAGGGGTCAGTCAGACGTGACGGCCAGGTTCGACGGTACGGCTGGAAGACGTCATGGTTGAAGATGGCGGCTTCGACTCGCGGTCACAGATTGATGAGATTTTTATCTTGATCGGGGTGATCGTTGCTAGAGTAGTAACGATGATGGCGCAAGCCACGGTGGACTCTGCGTATTTTTGGAGAAGTTTCTGTTGGAAGTTGGCATGGCTCAGATCAATGTGGCAACATGCAGTTCCTGTACGGCAAGACCTGATGGTTTTCTCAGCGATCAAGGAGATATACGTTCTATTGTTGATCGATATGGAAACAGAGAGTTCAGGTGATGGTGCCATGCTGTGGGCAGGAAGTGCTGCAATCAGGTCGGCCTACGGTCAGCAAGAATACGTACCAAATCAGAAGTCTAGATGGCTTATCAAGATTTCCTGGATTTAGTGTTTCTTGGAGAACCGGCTACCTGTGGGCTCACTATGGCCACGATAGGAAATTGTGTACGTACAGGCGTCTTGTGCTACGATATTGTGGGCATCCAATCTGGGAAGGTATACGTGCGTGATCTCTGGAAACAAAGATGGGAAATTGTATATGCACACTTGGAATCTTTGCACGGTTCTGGAGAGGTAGTCGCACATGAAGTCCATCCTAGGCGGCAGTTGTGCATGGCTATTGGTGTTTGTTTCGGTGACCAAATAAAGGAGGCAAGGGTGTGTACGTGTTGGTTTCTTGTTGGAGGAAGATACGGAAGGGCAACTATGTTGCTGATTATTTTTCTACTACTGAGGCTTACGTATCTTGCAAGAGTCCAGATCAACATATACGGGCACCTCATATCCGTTCCTGGTCAGAGACAAAAAATAGCCAGGCGTGTCTATAGGAGATCGTGGCGTGGAAGTACGTGGGTGGAGTCCGATTCTATTCGGATAATCAGAACTGTATCGATCCGTTCACCCTCCATAAAAGCAGAGATAGTTCACGGGAGATTGCATCCAAAGCAATCTGAGCTGTGCATGACCGGTGCTTGTGACGATTGAAGACGAACGGCGAGCGGCGCTCAAGCTGGTTGGCTTCGTCGTGTGCGAGCGACGGGACAGTTGACGAGGCTTGTGAGCGGCATGGCTGTGCACAAGCGGTGTACGGCGGCAGCGACACACAGCGGATTTGTCACAGCACGTGTGGGAGGCGTGTGCTGCGGTGACGTGTGTGCTGCAGCGAGGAACAAGTGCGTGGGTGACGTGCTTGGTGCGTGTGGAGCGAGCACATGGGCGTACATAAGGTATGTGTTTTTTCAACGATCTGTGGCAACAGGCAGATGGCGTCGATGACATCCAAATTTGAGGTGGTGAAGTTTGATGGCACCGGGAACTTCGGGCTGTGGCAGACAAGAGTGAAGGATCTGTTGGCTCAACAGAGTATCTCGAAGGTCCTCAGCGGGATTAAGCCGGAGAAGGTAGATGATGACAAGTGGGAGGAGATGCAGGCACAGGGGTGTTCTACTATCAGATTGTGCCTCTCTGATCAGATCATGTACCATGTCATGGAGGAAACTTCACCGAAGAAAATTTGGGACAAGTTGGCCAGTCAGTTCATGTCCAAGACGGTGACTCAGAAGCTGTATCTGAAGCAGAAGTTGTTTGGCTTGAAGATGCAGGAGGGGTCAGATCTTACGGAGCACATAAATGTCTTTAATCAATTGGTTGCTGATCTTGTGAAGGTTGAAGTGAAGATTGATGATGAAGCCAGGGCTATTATTCTTCTGTGTTCGCTGCCGAGGTCTTATGAGCACTTGGTTACTACATTGACGTATGGGAAGGAGGACATCAAGATGGAGGACATTGTTGCTGCGTTGCTTGCTCATGATCAAAGGAGGAAGAATAATGCAATGGAAGAGTCTTCTGGTGATGCTTTGCTAGTCAAGGGTGACCGTGGTGTGGATAATAAGAGGGGCAACAAGAAGAAGGGGCCGCGGTGCTATAAGTGCAAAGATTATGGACATGTAAAGAGAGACTGTCCAGAACTGAAGAAGGATGGAGGATCCGTTAGTGTTGTGATTGCCAACAAGAAGAAATATGACTCAGATAGCGAAGGTGACCTCCTCACAGTGTCAAGTGAAAAGTCTTGTGAAGCGTGGTTGTTGGATTCGGCTAGCTCATTCCATGCAACATCGAAGAAGGAGTTATTCTTGTCATACACTGAGAAGGAAAGTGGTTTTGCTTACTTGGGAGATGGTTCAGGCTATCTTGCTGAAGGAGTGGGCGACATCAAGTTCAAGTTGTGTGATGGTAAAGAGTTGCTGCTTAAGGGTGTGAAGCATGTGCCGGGGCTAACAAGGAATCTGATCTCGCTTGGTTTATTGCATGAAGAAGGCTGGTTGTTTCAGGCGGTTCCTGATAAGAAGACCTTGAGAGTCATGCAAGGAGGCAAGACGATGATGATTGGTGAGAAGTCAAGTGCGCACCAATACAAGCTGAAAGGAAGCATTGTTGAAGGTGGAGTCATAGATGGCAAAGCAAATGTGGTGGTGTTCTATCCTGGTGGTGATGCGGCTGTGGGATCAGCCTCATCAGGCCATTCTAAGTGAGCGATGGAAGAGACGACTCAAGTTCGGGTACACGGAGGTTCATGCATGGACGACTTCAAGATGGCGTACATATTCGCCAAGGTGGAGTTTGTTAGATATGTGTCGAATATGTATACAATTGGTTACGTTAGACTTGAGTTGTATTAGGGGCTAGGATAGAGTTGGAGTCGAACTCTGTGTCCTAGGGGGCCATAAATATGAGGCCACCCCTGTTGTAACCGTAAGAGACTACTTGGCGGCTGGTTTGGGTGGCGACGTGGCCGCGGGATCGCCCGGATGCCGGTGTAGCTGCTATTTTATGGGGAGGAGCGCCCGTAGTCATTGCCCCGAGGATTAGGCACGATGCCGAACCTCGTTAAAAAACATCGTGCCTCGGTGTTCTTGTTTTCGTATTTTCTTCTATGGTGGTTATGCTTCCGCGTTTATCAGTTAGTAGATCCTTTTGGGTCTGGAACTAACCGTGCACTCTAACAGCTTTGATGGTCTCTTTTCTAGTTAGCTAAAACAAATTATGATAAGGATCAACTCGCTGAAGGGTTTTTGGTGCATAGGATAAAACTAGAGTCACTCGGAGATCACTCAACAAGATCAACTAGCACCAGAGATTCTCATATTATATATCAATATCAACTCCCTTCAAATGACGAATTACATGTTTTACTTATACTAGGAACATTCCTCCTATTTGGGTGTGAACATAAGCATAAATAAAAGCAAGTGGAAGATCATCTTGGTGGAGAAATTGAAGAGTCTTCTTTCATTCTCGCGCAGCCACTAACAGCATGTGCAGCCTCCACTAAAATAGTCATAACTCCTTGCTCCGAAGCCCAAAAGATGCACCGTTTGTTGCCTTGGAAACTAGACACATATATCTTTCCAATGATATAGCATATGAATGCTAAAACCATCGAAATTGATCTCGTGGCCTTATCAAATTAGCTATTCTTTGTCATGTAAGTGCAATAGATATCATTCGCATGTTTGCATAAACCTAGCCGTTCTTCACCATATAAGTATGATAGTTTTTTTTTTCATGGACGAAATATGGGAAACCTAGCTGGGCTGAGTTGCAAAGTATATGCAAGGATGGGTTCAGGTCAGCTTGGCTGGGTTCCAAACCCAGCTATATATGGCAGGTTTCGCAGGCAGCACCAATGAATATATATGAGCATGCAGCTCGGGGTACGGCAGCCGGCCCGAAGAACGGTTTTTTGGCCTAGCCCAAGTATGGCACGACCCAATACACAGGGCCGTGCCTGGGCCATAACCCAAGCACGCGGGCTGGCACGGCACGGCCCGTAATTTAGTGGGAGGTCGGGTGGTGGCCCGATGCCTGGCATGGCCTGCTAAAAGATCCCCACCCCCAGCCCAGCCCATTCTATTCCTAACCCTAACTTCCTATTCCCAGCCCACTCCCCCAGCACGGCCGTGCCGCACTCGCAACATCGGCGACCGCACTCGACTCGCTCCGCGTGGCCATGTCCCGCTCCGGCTCGCTAGTCGCCTCATCGACGTGGCTGGCTTCGAGCATCACCGTCAGGCTCCTCCACTCCCTGCGCCATGCAAAGCTCCACCTCCTTCATGCCCCCAGCACGTCTGGTCGCCTCCTCCACACCCCCAGCTCGTCCAGCCTACTGCTGCTCTCAGCCTCGCAGATTCGGCTGCCTCCTCCATGATCGCCTCCTTCACTGCTCCTGCTACTACTCCGTCCTCGAGGATCAAGTCACCTCCTCCACGACCACGTGCACCGGCCTCGACCTCTCCTTCCTGGCTCGCTGCTGTCGCCTCCCTTCCCTAGCCTCTTGGCTCCCCTTTCCCCCCTCTCTCTCGCACAATGGGCCTTGGGCTAGCCTGGCCCGTCATTTTGGCCATGCTTTCTGAGCTGGCCCGGCATGGAAAAGGGCCCTTAGTGCCATGCATGGACCGTCGGCTAGGCACGAACTGTGTCGTGCCTGGTCGGGCCGTGCCTGGCATGGGCCGGTGCCGTACTGGGCCGGGCTAGCTCGTTGCCCATCTATACCAACAAAGTGTTGTTTCATGATCCAAGCGTTGTTACTCTTTGCGGTGTGGGGCCAATCTTTACGTAAACTCTCTGTCTTTTGCTACTAGTTTTTGGCATTGTATTAGTTTCAAAAAAAAAAATAGCATTGTACTATAAAGAAACTTAGTCTCTTCTTTGATTGACGCTTTCCTTCTGAACCACTGAACCACACAAAAAGTCCAGTAATGCTGTTACCTGTCTCTGATGAGAGGTGTCCCAATCACGAATAACGCCGCCCCGTTCAGTGGGTTAGAATAAGGCTTGTTTTTATTCAAGGAATCATTATATTCTAGACTAGATGAAATGACAAATCTTGAGCTCGTCCGATGAATGAGAAATGACTCAAGTCTTTGAGGTTAGTATTGACTTGGGGTAGGTAGGTCCAAAACGAGAAATACGAGCATCATGCTTTCATGGCTGCTTCCATGTCATCTCCGTCAACAACGCACACTCATTGCTTCCATATCTTTCACGCCAAGAGTTGTGTGGTCGTTGATTATCGTGTGGTATCCGTCCATATCTACAGGCCGGTCTTTTGACTTTTAGTTTGTGAGTACTCCAAGTATATTTTACTCGAAAAATTTCAATCTCTATTTGTGCATAGGACTAGTTTAGTCTGTTTAACACATCCTCAGCCTGGAACAGTCATTTCGTGGGTATATAAATAAATGTTAATAGTGTGCTATCCGATTCAATACCAAATCTATGGATGACGTCAGGGATATTGGTACCTAATGATGACCACCCATCTCGAATCACGGGTGAAGTTAATCTAAAATAAAACTAAAAGGCACTTTAATAGTTTATGGAGGAAGTTGTGTGTTTAAAATACAAAGTTTAAACACAAAAACGATTACCTTAGGGCCACTTTGGTAGAGCTTCACTTCTCGATTCTCCGAAGGAGTGATTCCGGTGGTAAGCAAGGTGGTGAGCAGGTGAGAATCAATTATGAAGTGATTCCTGTGGCAAATGAATGGGGAGCAGTGGAAAACAGTGGAGGACTGGTTTTTTTAGCTCCCTTGTAAATGAAGAAGTGGTTCTCATCAGCTCCCCACAGAATCTAGTTGCATTTAAAGTGTTTGGCATGACTCCGTGAAAACCGAGAGTGAAGCTGGGGCTGGAAACTATGCCAAAAAGATCCCTAGTAGTCATGTGTCAAAACTGATCCTAAAAGAAAATTTTGAGAACTAAATGGCTATTTAAAAAATTCAGAATGAAACAAAGTTTTGGATGATACTTGAGAGATCAAAGTAACTATTTCGCCTCTCAGCTACTACTACCTTAGACAGTGGTATTGACCTAGAGATCGGGTTTGGGTCACGCAAAGCCGCATCGGCGAGGAAGAAGAGACAGGAGTTGACGGCTTGTGGTTCCATCTACAGAGAGGAGGTGACGGCGGGGCCCAGGGAGAAGGGGTGTGTTTGACTATTTGACTATCGCTGCCGCACCTTGTGATATATTTGACCGAAGATGAAAATATCTGTCCATCCCAAAACGAATTAAATTTAACTAGATTTATAAAAATATGATATCAATATTTATACATTTTTATTATGAGAATTGTAAATATATCTCGAATATATTTATTATCCAAATTATTTTAATCATACTTAATAGATATATTAATATTTTTATATATTTGATCAAACTTAAAACTTTGACTTTTTAAAAGCAGTATCTATGTATTTTTTAGGATTGAGGGAGTCACTTTTTCGTCCATCAGGCTATCCAATGCATCTCACTATCTCCTATCTACAACTCACTGTTGCCATCTTGAAGTTTTCAATATAAATCCAACGTTTTGCTAAAAAAAATTCAACGTGGGACTAGATTTCTGATCCAAAGCCAGTGCAATTCAAATCCAACATGAGACCGTGTTTCGAACAATGTGCATCTAGATCTAGCCATGATACGGAGTATAATTTGAATATGTATTAGGCCAAATGACATAATCGTTGCATAAATCTCCGAGCGCAAGTTGACCGGGTGACCGCGCAACAAACTATATATTTTACAATGCATAGCATATTTGCTAGTGTATAAGGATCATCATCGTCGGCCCTAATAAACTGTTGGTGATATGGTAGACCGGTATTGATGATCAAGAGTTCAAGACATCGCCACCGGATCAACCGACACACTAGTGGTAATGAGCACTGTATCACCGGTGGATCGTATGCTGGATCAGTGGCGATGAGCCTTTCATCCTTCATCACCGCCGGATTGTGTTATAAAAGAAGACATCACGCACCACCAGGTAGTACGCCCAATTGGCGATGACGATTTGTTATACAACTGGCAAAAATGTCCGTGCGTTGCAACGGGATCATAATTCATTATGTTGCAGGCGGTACGAATATGGTTGTACAACATAGCCGCACGCGAGACACTATGGCCATAGCAGGCTCGAACCTGCGGCCACAACACCACGTGCGCATGGTGTCACTGACCATGGACAGGTAGCTTAGTCCGATAGCGTGACGGCCACAGTGCGGAACTATGTCGGCATTGCACCGTGGCACAACACTCATGCAGGAGACTAGAAGTGGCCATCGCAACACGCACGTAGTGTCTTTAGGTAACCTTGGACGGAACTTTGTGGCAGCACATGTGGCCTGGATAAGCGCCTTGTTGGTCCCAGATACATGGAGGCGACCCAATGCACAAGTATGCTGGTGACCTATGCTTTGGAGATGGTGCCTTTGATGGAATGCCAGTGAGACTGATGGGTAGTGGCCGATGATGCGCTGCCTCAATTACAAGACGTTGTTCGTCTGCCGGCTGCTCCACATGTCATGCTTTTAATTGTCCTCTTCCTTTGCTTAGGCTCCTACCAGTTTACCTTGTTCTCTGGTGAGTGTGCAAAATACGCCGTCGCCACGGGTAGACACGACATAGTCGCCCAAGATGAGCCCCATGTCACGGCGGAGCTACTCCGATGGCCTTGACATGACACCCTGCTGTCGGCGTCGTCCATCGTCAAAGGGAACTAGGTCAAGCGCCCTAGAGACTCCCGTGACGACCTCGATCTGGCCACCAATGTCCGACTCCTACACAATGATGATGTCGCCTAGGCGAAAGGTGCTCCTGTCGATGATGCGGAGGCCGCCGCAGGCTACGAGCACATTGCCATTCGTGCAGCGCACGCCATGCTTATTGTCTGGCATGCGCACCACAATGTCGCGCTAGTCATGGTCGTGTTCATGCCCACCACCTTTTCTGTCCAATGTCACGAGGTTATACCAGTACAACTAAAGCCTAAAATTCCAATTCCAAAAATAGCCCAAAATTCCAAGACCAGTCAAACAACAAGATTAAGGGCGCAGCAGCGACGAACCTAATTAGGATTTGGAAAATCATATGTATATGAATATTTATATTTTATACATTATAATACCTTATCAAATTATTCGGGCTTCTAACTGTATATGTGCATGTGTTTGACTGTATACATGTTTACGAACTACGTGCATGCAAGTGAAATTAACACGTGCAGGCCAACAACAGAGATTAGAGTAGACAGACTCACCCGTCAATGTCCCCGCGTCGCCTCTGTCCACGGCGTGAAGCTGGTCGGGACTTTGTATGGGGCACGGAACTATTTGGATTTCTGGCATGGAGGCACGAGGCCGACCTGGCGCGTGCATGAGAATCTTTTGGACGAAAGGTCTTCGTATTTTTTAGGTGTATAAGTAACAAATAAGTAGACGCGAGCTATTTTAACTCCTATGTAAATAAAGAAAGCGGATCAAAATAAAGAATGTAGTTCTTATCCTTTTCTATTTGATTATTAAGAGTTCTATTTAGAGTACTCAGGATTTGAGGAATCTATTTAGATTAGAATTCCTACTCCACAATGGTCTAGACTCAAGCTATCTAACTCGTATGACCACGGGTTATATATACATATGTCCGGACAAAAGAAACTCTCCATCGTTCGGTAGTTAAAGGGAGACGCATAAAAAAAATTGGATGAATGGAAAAAAAGAGTCTGAAATTTTGCTTCTTTATTATTATGTATAGATAACTACTGGTTTTGAAATCTTCCACAAGCAACTACCGAGGCTGACAGTGAAAGAGAGTCAAGAACCAGCGATGATGAAGTTTCTATAGTAGTATGTGTAGGTTAGTCGACAGACTTGACTATACCGTAGAAAAATCTATGGCAGGTTGGCAACCATTGCCATCATTTCCACCGTGTTTCCACAGCAAAGACAATTGACATTTCCGCACACATGTCTGAGCTAATGGCTCATATAGCCCTGCCTTTACATTGCTCTATGAAAAAGCAAAATGCACTGCTGGGGACAGACTAGTAGAAACATTATCGGTCTGACGGCTGTAATAGATCGACAGACTAGTTTGCTTTGCAATCTCCAATCAATTCCACCTTACATAAACCACAGATTTTATATAGGCAAAGAAGAAGTTGGAGTTGGAGCTGAGCCGACATGGTGAAGCTCATGAATCGCTCCGTTGTTCTACTAGTGCTCCTGCTTGCACTGCTGGGGACACAATCGGTGCTGGCATCGAGCGCACCCTCCGCCACCACCCTTGAAGGTTGCCGGACGAGCTGCGGCAACCTAACCTTCGACTACCCCTTCGGCATCGGTGCAGCTGGTTGCTTCCGGAACCCAGACTTCGAGCTCATCTGCAACGACTCTGTTCAACCCCCTATGCTTTCTTTACGTGATGGCATCACCCAGGTGGCCTACAATATCGTCACCATTGATACCGGGTATCGCTACAGCGACAACGACGAAATTGATATCGCCCTAACCTACACCATCCCCATGAGAAACGGTGTCGATGTTTACAATATCTCATGGAACTCTCCTGGGAAATCCTTTGCTCTGTCTTACGCGTGGTTTAATGTCACTGGTTGCGGATTTGACATGTACCTTGATGACAGGGATACTAATACAACTGTGTTCCTCTGCACGCTTACATGTCCTGAGCAAATCACGGAGGCTGTGGCGAGGCAAAACTGCAATGGTACTGGATGCTGCACCATGAATTTGGAGGCAAATATTCGAGCCTTTGGGCTCAACTTCGTACGACACAACCAGAGCAGTGTCGTTCATCAGGTGCAGCCTAATCGGAGCTCTTTATGGGATTACATAAACGCAACTACACTTGATGCCGGCCTCACTTGGAACATCATCGATCAACCAAGCTGCGCCAGCACCAAAGAAAACAATACCAACTACGCTTGTGTTGCCAATAATAGCCGGTGTATTGACAGCGAAGAATCATTAGATTTCGGGTATTCTTGCCGGTGCAATACTGGTTTTCTTGGCAATCCTTACATTCTCGGAGGCTGCTTGAAAGGCACAGGTACATATCATCGTCTCGATAATTTTCTTCCATTACAGATGTTAATTTCATCAACTATGTATAATTTACGCTTTAGAGTTTAGCTAGACTTGGCTGAGAAAAAAACATATATTGTGTACTTGTTATGCAAGCAACTGTAGTGACTAGAATATCTGTCTTTCTTCCACCTTGATTTATTGTTAAGTTTGTAGTTTTTCTATCCGTTTTTTACTGATTTTCTAGGAACTCAGAACTGCATCATAAAAATGAACCCACAGTACCAACAATTGTGTGTCCGTCGGTCATAATTACCATTAATAAGTATGGCCTAATATTAATCTTACAAATTGTATTGAGTGTGACAGTGGAATAGTCAGTAGACTAGTACCACTTTCTTTTGTTTTCTTTTACTAGTTGAAAACCCAAATACCATACGTAGAATCATACATGGTATGGAAAAAGCTGGAAATATATACTATCACTGTATGACACGGTAAGTTTGTTATGATCAGTAACCCATCAACTCGTGCTCCGGCGTGCCATAGAATCTTATGTTACATATAAGTATCAAAAGTTTTGTGAAAAAATCTAGTGTATCTTACTATTACTAATTAGTGCCTCAACGGAGGCACCACGTTCACTCTCACCAGATGGGTTAGGAAAAAAGATAAATCCAAGCAATTCTCACAATAATTAGAAATATCTATCCTTTAATTTGGTAGACTCTAATCATCATCTCCGATTATAGCTGTTAGATCTATTGTAATTTATAAAAAAAATTACTCACCTCTGCCATTATAAAAAACACATAAAGTAATCCCCTAATTTTGCATATAAATTACCCACCTCTGCCATTACAAAAGATAATTCAAAATAACCCCCTAAATTTGTATATAAATTACACACACTTGTCATTATGAAAAATAATTCAAAATAACCTCCTAAATTTTTATCTAAATTACCCATTTTGTCATTATGAAACATAATTTATAATAACCCACTCGCATTGCATCTAAATTATCCACCTCTCTCAATTCTATATGTAAATACTAATATTACAAAAATAATAATAAACATTCAAAAAGTATGAGACATATATATTTCTAAATTGCAAACTTCTATAACTATGAAATTAAATAATCACAGTGCTATGTTTGATCATGTATATACAAGACATATATATTTCTATATTACAAACTTCTACAACTGTGAAATTAAATAACCATAATGCTAAGTTTGACCATGTATACCAAGGAAACATATATACATTAGGATAAATATTTATTTTAGTAGCTTATAAGCATGGAAAATGTTTAATTAACAAACCACATAGCAATAACATAACACCAGCAATTCCCTTCAAATTATATTAATACGCCCTAATAATAAATTTCATAAGTTGTATTTAAATATTTTTATACATTGTAACTGAAATATTACGTCATATCAATATTGGTAATTTAATTTAGCACTCTGTGATATATAAAAATAATACTACACATATAATTCTGTGATAATTCAACAAGTTCGGTGCTAGGGCGCACTTTGAGTTTCAACTTAATTAACACGCAGAAAATAATATTACTAAGACCTAAACTCTTTTTAATAGAAATAAATTTTGAATAAAAAATAAAAAACACTAGAGTTTCTACTTAACTTGTGAAAAAAAATTGTAGAACTTGGTTAAAAATCGAAAGCTAAACTATAATTTGTGATGTTATAGAATGGGTTGCAATAAGACATTATATATCTTTTGATTAGGTTTAAACTATATGCATGTCATGCTAAAAAAGATTAATACTAGAAATGCTAACTAGAGGTCCTTAACCAAGCCTCCATGTTAATCCTCATGAGACATAGTATGAAAATAAAAGATAGATCCTAAAACTTTCTCACAAAAATCTCAAACATTTGACCATCAATTCGATATAACCTAATCACCATCGATAATAATAGCTATTGGATCTATTTTATTTTTTAAATAATTACCCACCTTTACTATCACAAAAAACAACATAAAATAGCTCATGACTTTATATTTAATCCACCCACACATGCCATTAAAAACATGATCTAAAGTAGACCAAAATTTGCATCTAATTAGTCACGTACTCCTATTACAATAAATAATTTATGTAATCCAATTTTCATCTCATTACTAAGAAAATTAAATATCCTCTCAAATATACATCTATAAAAGATAATCAATATCTTCTATTAAATTTTTTTAAATAACCATAGAGCATGTAGATGTTTGTGCATTGCCCACTTCTATCAATATTAATATATTAAGATTTGATTAATGTAAGCATACACATTGTGTTAGCATACGTGAGCAATAAATATATATGTTAACAATTTTTTCAAAACCATATTAGTAACCATGACATATTTATATAGGTTATTAATTTATCTATATTTATATATTCTAACTAAATATTTAAAACGTGTATATTGATAGTATAACCATAATTGCACTTATAACTCCATGATAGGAAAATTCAATCATCTTAAGAATTGTGGGAGACTATTGATGGCTTCGGCGCTTTAATATTACTCTATAGCAATTCGACCATTATAAGGCAAGATTTAAAATTTTCTTGAGGTTAGCACTGCTGCCCCCATCCGAGATCTCATTTCAAGGTCTATCACTTATCTTAGGTGACATGGTGCAAGTTTTAAATGATTGCATATTCTATTGTAGTACTTAAGAATGTACTATATGACCTAAAATCCTTATTTTAAAATAGTCCAAAATAAGAATTAGTAAAATATACAATAAGCACAAGAGTTGTAACTTGAGGGAAACAACTATAGCAGTCAATAAAAATAAAGTTTAAAAATCAAAATTCAAATTCATGAGCCAAGATACGTGATGCAACAAGGGTCACCATAGTTAATGGCAAGTTTTCAAACTAATTGCATATTAAAATATATACAAGGTGCCATACAAAGTAAAAATATGAATTCTCATGAAAAATATATAAGTCAGTCCTTTGCAAAAAAAGATATAGACTACAAAGTATCTGTTATTTCTATTTTGTAGAAAATAAACAAAGAAAAAACATACGATTTAATGTAAGTAAATTTTTTTATTAACCAAATATATTAATAGTACATCTTTTAAAATTCTAGCCTGTGCGAGAGCATGGGTTGATGGACTAGTACAACTAATCAAAATTATTTATGTTTATGTTGTCTATTATTTTCCTAACACAATAATAACCATTTATAAATTCTATAATCTCTATCTCATACTAATGGCTCCTCCTTTGATGTCTCCTTACCATCACTATCACTACCGCTATCAGTTTCATCATCACTTTATACCCTAGGGCCCTTGGTCATGAAGCAAGTGGGAGTGTCAAAGATAAAGGGTTTCTTGTTGGTAGTGATGCCTACAAGTGACTTGGAAGGTGTCTTCTCACCATCACTATCACTTGCGGAAGCATCAGAGTCCCACTCAACACAATATGCATGCTCCTTCTTCTTTAAGCTCATGCTCTTGCCTTCCTTTATCCTCCTTGCTCTTGCTCTTCTCCTTCTTAGAAGACTTGTCCTTCTTGTTTGGGCAATTGGCCACAAGATGACCAACCTCCCCTCAATCATAGAATCTCGTTTCTTCCTTCCTCTTTGATGATGATCTTCTTCTTCTACTTCCATCAAAGCCCTTCTTCATGAATTTTCCAAACCGGCGCACAAATATGGTCATCTCCACCTTGTCAATGCTTGAGCTTGAGTCCTCTTCATAAGCACTTGATTCTTTCTTATTCTTCATTCCCTTAGTGGAAGAGGCCTTGTAGTTCTCTCCTTATTGTCATCCTCCTTCACCTCATCAACCTCGTCTTGATCAAATGTATCTTTGGTGATTATCTCTCCAAGAATTTGAGTAGGAGTGAGATCCTTCAATCCTCCTCTCACAATGATGATCACAATAGTCTTGGGTCTTGAATCTTGATGGCAATCTTCTTAAGAACTTGTGTGATAAATCCTCATCATCCACCTTGAATCCCAAGTTCCTCAACTCATTCACAATCACATTGAGTCAGGGGAATAATTCTGGCACACTTTCACCATCAATCATCTTGAACTTGGCATATTTATCCTTCAATATATATAGCTTTGAATGAGTTCATTCTAGACCATCAACCATCTTTCACCATCCACCTTCTTGATGATGAGGGGCTCCTTGGAGTTATCGGGTAAAGGCACCTTGTTTGATGGCTCTTTGGTCGACTGCTTGCCACTTGGCTGTCTTACTATCTAGTGGAGGACTTCTTTTTCTCTAACTCCTTCGCGGTATCGGCGACAAGCATCTTTGCCTTCTTTAGAGGTAGCTAGTCAATGAAAGACCCACCTGACCTTTTCTTTGGCCCCTCTTCTTACTCGAGGAGGTGAATCGTGGAGACCTATCCTTCTAGCTCTTGCAATAAATGGCTAGATTATTTTAGTGCTTGCATGTTAGGAGAAAACAAGTCAAATACTAAAGGATGCTATTTACCTGGTTGGAGGAAAGGCCAACACGCAAAGGTTTAGGTGCCCTTGGTTGTTCGGGTATGTGCTCAACACAAAAAACATGGTGTCTCATTTCTCAAGCTTTACAGATGATATCTAGGCCCTAGACTTTTCATGTCAAGTCATGCACATCTGTGTACTCAAGCATCGGATGGACCTAGAGATTGATGGGCTAGATATGATGACTAAGAAAACTAGTAGTGACCTCGACTCCATGCATGACCTTGCTTTGGAGGTCTTCAATCACACCATGGAGCACGTCCACCTACTCCATTTCCTTAGTTTCTAGCATTAACATCCATGATAGATTGCCCTCTGGATAGCGGCTGATGTACTGTTGTTGGAGCATTAGGGAAACATTGGAGCAATAGTATAACTATGAGTGCTAACCCTTGTGGAGGTCAGGAATTGGAGGAGGAACTACTTATTGTCTTCCCTGCCTTAGAGTTGGATATATACTAGTCCCTCCAACAACTCATGGGTTAGTTTTCTTGGGTTGTGTCTTGACATGTCAAAGGTATTTTAACAATCTAAAGTGGGTCTCGATCTTGAGAAAACATTCATAGAATGTAATGAGGAAAGAATGTGCATAATCCCATTCGAGTTGATGGTTATGAGATCAAGACCATATTAATGAAGGTGACCACAAAAGAAAAGGTACCTCAAGAGAAAATCCACACTTGAAATAGGAGGCAAAGACAATTCATTCAAAAGTGTTTTTTGCAGGGAGCACCTTTCCTGCTATTGGACACCAATCGATAAAGTTCAGTGGTGGTAGGAGCCCCATATATCGACTAGCATCTATAACTTGGTTGTGGTCATGATCGACTAAGCCTACTCTACCATGGGATCTAGAAGGAGCCTCTCACCTTAAAATATATCTATGGTTTGTGCTATGCTGGATTTGAGGTGCAAGGAGGCTACAGGCCAAGAGTGGAGGATGCATTAGAGTGTGGGATGGATTGAGTGGTCGTGGCATGGAATCACAATGGAAAGCATGTGGAAGCTCAAAGAGGTTATGGAGACAAAGCAACTATGGAGGGGGCAAGGATGCCACCCCTATTTCAAGTAAAATAGTACCATGGGGCACAACACTTTAACTTGAGTTCCCATTTGATCAAGGTTTCAAGTGGTGAACCCCTGCTATGTTCTAAGTTGCTCAGATAAACCTAGAAGGGTAATTGTTGGATGCTCCCTATTGAGTCAGTAGTAAATTATCGAACCACTCGAGATTGAATGCTATAGTCTATTTCGGGTTTGGCTCAAATTATGAGGGTATGCTGTCTATGGGCCAGTAGTTGACCCAAAACCAATCAGGAACTAGATACCACTTGGGAGTTTGATTGGAATTTATGTTACACCCACTGTTGGGTCCCTAGGTTGGTTACACCTGCTCGAGGTTGGATACCACTTGAACTTCCCCAAAACTAATTCATTCTTGAGGGCACACCCGATTATGGGCTACTATCACTTGAGAACATCATATTCACTAAATCCTTTATAATCTCCCTAAAATAAAAATGGCATGCCAGGAGGACATCACTACTCTAGTGGATTGGAGCCTCCTGATTAGTATAGCAACACATCTACATCTTCTACCTCGATCGCATCCCGAGCACAAGCAATACATTTACAAATACGTACAGAGTATGTTGTACTACCTCCTTATGAGGGCCTAAACCTATCTAAGTTTTGTTCTACCATGTAGTTTCCCTACATGCACATTGCCTTGTAATCAATATTCTATGAAAAAACACCAACACATTCCATTAGCACTAAGACATTTTGCTTCTCCAAAGAAAGCAAGATACTATACTATGATTTGTATGTCTCCACTATCTAGCATTGCTAGGGTGTCAAATCTTTCATCCTTTTTGTGCTTGTCAAAAGAATGCCAACAGACTAGTTCATACTTAATGTCATGCAAGAACAAACTGATAGGCGGGGGATAATTGGCAAGTACTACACCACTATGGAAGGGTTTCTTTTCTTCTTTTCTACATTGGAAGAAGTGTCTTCTTCTTCACAAATAGTACTTCTTTGCATTGATGGAAGTATCATCTCATTATCATCATACTTGCCATTATTTTCATGCTGACATGCCTTAAACACTAGGCATCTACCCAAGTCTACATACTCTTTATGGTAGAGGATACATAGGGTTATACATGTGTGTATCTTTTGCATATCCATCATGTATCTTTGATCTTTCACATATCCATTGATGATAGTGGAATAGTAAGCCTTTTCTGTGAGATAAGTGTTGGTGGGAGAAGAGTTAGTGTTCAGAAGTATATTTGCCAAGAGCCTCAATGGATCCGAGAAACACTGTCACACTCCAATTAAAGGACAATATAGAGTGCATACATCTTATGTGCGCCCCAGGAGTAGTCGCACACATAAGCCGACAAATTAACAGAAGTATCATCACTGTGTACATACATAACGTTATTACATCACGTAGTTCTTACATAACAAGCGAAAAAGTAAATAGCAACTCTCAGGCGTAGTGTCTGATCCACAGGAAAGGACGACTGGTTGACCCAAACCTCGAAATCTTCCAGGAAATCCTCGTAGAAACTGTCATCTGTTACCCATCCGGGATTTTTATCCAAAAACAAAATAGCAACAAGTGTGAGTACACCTGTACTCCGCAAGTATAGTATGAGGATTCATGAGGCTCAAAAAGGATAGACACGGTTGACTGCAGTTAGCACTTTTAGTAGATCCACATTTCATTATTAATCATTATTAAGTTATGCTCAAGCTCCCATTTAACCCACATGATCCACTACTAGAATTAAGAAGAGAAAACATCAGTGTGATCTCATTATCATCATCATAGTTCATCCACATGTCAAGTAAACATTTATTCTGTGAGTTTTCCGGGCCGCTCGTGACCGTGAGCACGGCTGTTATAACAGTTTTAACACTCTGTAGAGGTTGTGCATCTTTACCCGTGAGTCGTGTTACCCATATGCCCGGGGCCCGTCGACCCCCTAACACTTCCAAGGTGAGCAGGCCGGGTACACTATGAAGCCTTCCATAGGCCTCTTCTAACAAGTTAGGGCCGCGAGGTTTCCTCGGCAGGCAGATATAGAGAACCCCCCTTTCGATGGCACATTTCCCACAGGCTATACACATCTGAACAAAGGCAGTTCTATACCCAACGTGGCAAGCCCCTCTTGCGCCCTTTCGGGTAACCTCTAACAAGTTAGAAAAGATCCTATTACTGAGCTAAAGTCAGAGCCATTTAACTCTCACGGTTGCACTGTATGTCCCAGCTTTTGCCCTACAGATAAGTCCTTACGGAGGATTTAGGGCAACATGATCAACATCATTTGCACCATCGCCCTTTAGTTCCACTACTATCATCACGTTTATCCGTTGGTTCCATTAATCATTGTGTAGATAATGTTTAGTTAGAGCACTAGCATTCTACCCAAATGCAAATAATCCCCATAGGAATCAAGGTACAGGTCATCAATTTGCTAGGAAGTCCTTATAATCGGGCAATATTAGACACATGCATAATGAATATGTTATATAATGAATAGGACAACAAGGTAGGCCCATGCTATACTTGCCTTGGTTCACGAACTGCTGCTGGTCTTGCTGCTCCTCGTACGCGTCCAGATTCCTGACGTACTCCTCACCGTCTGAACTCGAACGACACGACGTACAACACGCAATTCAGAGCAGACATACAAGCAAAACATAACTACGATTAGAACAGTACACCAACAATAAATAAATCTGAATAAAATGTTTACCAAAATCATCTACGTCTTGCTACGATCACAACGACGCGAAGAGCACAAAAAACGGAGCTACAACGCAAAAGTTACGCGCTAAACAAGGTTCCAAAACTAGCTATTAAACTAGACTTAATCGAGAAACTCAAAAGCTTCTAACAGGTCTATCAGTGGCACTAATGCGTAGATTACGAAATTACGAAACTAACGCAAGTTGAACGGGTCGAATCGGAGCTAAAACGACGATTTTATACACGTTTTACTGCAGTGGCAAAACTGTAAATAGATTGAAAGCATTTCGGAATTAAAATAAATCAAAATTCAGAAAATTCATTAGAACCGAGGACTGCGGGTTAATTATTGAAAAGAACAGGGTCTCTTTAGCAAAATGAACCCCGAAGGGGTATCGGCCAACTAGGGCCGTTCATCTCGTGATGTGCGGCCGAGAAAGAATGGGGAAGAGTCCAGGGGCGTGGGCCGCCGGAGTTGGGGGTGGAGGCGGCGGCGCCGCCATTGCCGCGGCGTGGAGCTCGCCGGCGATGCTCAATTGAGCGCTACAGGGCTCGGTTTTCCAATTGGGAAGCACATGAGTGAAGAGGAGATGATGGTGAATCCATCCCGGGGCAAAACACGGCCGGTGGTAGGCCCGAGGGGCACCCGCCACGGCCGGCCATGGAAGAGCTCGCCGGAGCTCACATAAAACGGCTCTAGAGACCACAAATCACAGAAACGAAGGTGCAAAGAGAGGGAGGGAAGCACGGGGAGGCTCACCGAGTGGCAAATTGCAGACGGAGGAGGCTCGGGGCGAAGACCGACGAGGTGGGCGTACGGTGCTCCGGTGGTTCGCCGCTGTGGGGTTCTAACGCGAAGCAAAACCGTGAGAGAGGGAGTTGGAGTGGGAAAGGAGGGCGGAGCGGGATGGCGCTCCCATTTAAAGGGCAGGCGCGGGGCATGGAGGCGCTCCCACAAAGCGGGGATGTGGGCGCGGGCGGCTCGTTGCGCGGCTTGACCGGCGGTTGCAGCATCGTCCGAGTAAACCGGACGGAGGTAGGGGAGGGCGCCGACAAGCGGGCCCGCCGTGCCAGTGACTACGGGAGGGAGGGCAGGTGCGGCAACGGCTGCCGGCTAGGCTGGGCCGCGGCCCAAGAGAAGGAGTGCGGGGGAAGGAATAGTGGGCCGGCCGGGAATCGGGCTAGCAGGCCGAATCCGAGGAAAAGATGTAGATTGAATAGGAATCCCTTTTATTTTCTAAATTGATTTTCCAAATCAAACTTTCAAATATTTTTAAATATATTTTGAAATTGACTCGAACCAATCATCACAAAAACATATAGTGCAACAGCATGAGTGCAAAAAAAACAAATTGTTAACCTTATGATTATTTTTAATTTCACCAAATTTATTATTCCCTAAATTTGAATGCACAAACAAATATATATTTAAATCAAATTTATCTATTTTTAAATAATACCAAAAATTAGGGTGTCACAAACACTTGTGCCACCATCCACTCCTAGCCTTCAACCTTGTTAGAAGCATTATCACCATACAGAACACCATAAACTCATTATCATAGCCCTTCTATTAATCTTGTAATGCATCCTTTCTCTCCTTTTAATCCTCAACATTATCTAAACCAGCCTTGTCCCTTAAAATTAGACGAATAGTCCTTCATGGCCAAACATTTTCTCAACAACAACAATGGGAGAATGCATAATCCTTCAAAGGATCATTAACTCAAGCATCATCCATCATAACACCAATGTCGCCTTGGACTCTCTCACCTACTTTATCAACAACAATACGATTAATATAAAAGGCTTCTCAAATTATGAGGGAGACCTACAGAGAGGGAGAGATAGCTCTTGGAAGGGAGATCTGGACATAGGGAGAGAGGTTTTCATGATTTAGTGATCATTAACACGCAATAATTTAGGAGTTTATTATAACCCTAACCACGACTATCATCGAAATCATCCTGTACCAAATAAGATATTTTTTGAATGTCACCAGTTGGGTAGCTTGTCAATAGATATACTCTATTTAACAATATTGGTAATATTTTCCCCACCCTTTCAATTCATTTCGCTGAAATTTGGCTTATACTGATTTATTGTGAGAGAAAAACACTATTTATTCGTTGAAAAATACAGCTGAAATAGTTCAAGCGAACAGGGCTGCTTTTACATAACCTGAATTTACTTGAGCAGCACAAGCTATATTATTATCACATAAATAATAGTAGGGATTTTCATGATCTATAATTGTTAATCATTCTACTAAGGCATAACGCATTGGCTTGATGCTTCATACAATCCAATTATTTCAAAATAATTAGTGAAAATAGCTAATAAAGTTTCTTTTGATGATTTCACGAGAAGGTTCCACCAAGTAGGAAAACAAAACCAGTATGTGATCAAGTATTTTTGAGAATAAGCTAGATCAAAAGCCAACAACTATATCCTACCGTGGTGTTGACAATAAAAAATGTGCTAAGGAGGAGATTGTGCCTCACTAATAAGTTCCTGACGTCAAGGTGATGGGGGGAAATATTTGGTGCGACAAGAACTAAAGCCCAAGTGAAGAAAGGATGGATTTGGGCTCAGTCCTGCCCAAACTGGGCCAATCGGCTAGGTTGGTTCCCCTAGCTGGCCTGGCAAAGTGGTCAGGCGCCGCGAAAATCGGTCAGGCCGATTTTACTGCTATTCTGAGACCGGTTGGACACCAACTAGGTCTTGGAATGTGTTTTCGCATAGGAAATATGTGGGCACATATTGGAGTTGTTTCTTATTGGGATAAGACCACTCCCTCTATATAAACGAGAAGATCACGACCAATTGAGGAATCCAACTTTCAATCGTCAAAAAACACATATACTATTCTTTTACCCTTACTCTCTCTAAACCCTTGTTGTTCGTCATGCCCTCGATGAGATTTGGCATTGTTCTAGGTGGCCTTGCCGACCCTAACACAACCTCGTTGTGCCCCTCTCCGACGGGTCTTCCCGGGAGGTGTTTGGGAATACCAAGCAAAGAACATGCATCAAATCGGCCTAACTGACTTGTTGGTCGGTTTCGCTGATTTACTGCATTCTTGCTGCGATCTAGGTCGATAGACCTCTTGGGCGTGCTAGCCCTTACTAGTGTGTGACTCAATTTGGCATCAACGTGTAGTCATATCTAGTTAGATTTTTCTGATAGAATAAACCACGGCTTATGATAACTTTAGTGATATCAGAGGACATTCCTTACCCATACCATGTCTGTACTGTGTGTAGCCAACAAATTAATTGAGAATGGTGCCTACCTCGTGGTACGGTGCATTATCCATATCAAGGACTGGCGGCTATAAGTATGATGTATCCTACACATATATATGATTTATCCTTTTTGAACATTTGCAACAATTTTTGTGATATAGGTTACAACCCAGCTCAACAAAAACCCAATTGCCGCAGTTTATGTGGAAACATCACTGTTCCTTTTCCATTTGGAATTGAAGAAGGTTGTTATGCAAGGGAACAGTTTTATTTGAACTGCACAAACGAGACGTCTTCCACCCTCCTGCTGGGATACTATCGTGTGGTGACAGAAATTGATGTTGAGAACGGGCTCATAAAATACATATTCCCAGATATATACGAAGGATCAGTTGTAGAAGTATCTAGTAACGACCCTGGTGTTTTCGTTGATTCCGGTGAGTCAGTTTCTTTGAAATGGGTTGCTGCTAATCTAACTTGTCAAGACGCACAGGCAAATAGATCTGGATACGCATGTGTCAGTACCAATAGCAATTGCATCCCAGTCAATACTACCAATAATGGATATGTTGGCTACCAATGCAAATGCTCCAACGGCTTTGAGGGAAATCCTTACGTCAAAAATGGTTGTCAAGGTAATCAAACTATACCTTATTTTGTTTCGCAAAGTTTATTTTCATCTCATTGTGCAATTGTGCTAATAGGGGCTAAATATATATGTTTTATAAAGAACAGCTTTATTCATTTTTACAAGTCATAGCCTCCAGCTAGAAAACAAACACTACAAAAATAAATATCTGATATGATTTTTAATATATTTTTTCCCACAGATATGCACTATTGATAATAGCATCCATAATGAAACTCTCTCAAAAATACTGCTGCATTGAGCTGGATCAACCTAAAACATAATTTTCAATTAATGTTGACATTATCGCATTTAAAATTTTGGATCTTTACCATGACAGTCCAACATATGTTCTTGAGACAATTAGAGATCCTATTAATTTCTAGATATTGCATCAGGAAACCGAGGGAGCAATTTCAGCAAGTGAAACAAAGGATTGATTTTATACAACTTTAATATTTAAAGAAAAAAATTATCTCGTTAATTTGTAGATATTGATGAATGTAAGGATCCAAGCAAATGCCATGGGATGATGTGCTACAATACTATAGGAAGCTACAACTGCACCAATTGCCCCCAGAAGACAGTATATGATCCAACAAAATTGCAGTGCTCCTCAGTGAAACAACAGAATGCTCTCATAGGTAAGTAATGCTTTTGACCTAGTTATATGGTTAAATACGACATGCAACGGCACATCCCAATTTATGAAATTTAACAGTGGCACAGGAGGAATTATGTCTAAACTGAAACTTATCAACCTAAAATTTCAGGTATTGTCATTGGAGTGAGCAGTGGTCTTACTGTTCTACTTCTAAGTGTAAGTGCAATATACCTTACCCGCAGATGGAGAAGAAACATTCAAAAGCGAATGCGAAGGAACTATTTCCGAAGAAACAAAGGTCTTCTTCTCGAACAATTAATATTAACTGATGAAAATGCTACCGACAAGACAAAGATTTTTTCCTTGGAGGAGCTTGAAAAGGCAACAAATAACTTTGATTCCACTCGCATCCTAGGCCGTGGAGGACATGGTACAGTTTATAAAGGCATCTTATCTGACCAACGTGTGGTGGCAATAAAAAGGTCTAAGATCATTGAGGAAGGTGAGATCAATCAGTTTATCAATGAAGTTGCAATTCTTTCCCAAATAAATCATAGGAATATTGTGAAGCTATTTGGATGCTGCCTTGAGACTGAAGTCCCACTATTAGTGTATGATTTTATCCCTAATGGTTCACTATATGAGATACTTCATGCTGAATCAAGCAATGAATTTGTTTTATCATGGGATAGTTGTCTCAGAATTGCTGCAGAAGCTGCTGGCGCTCTTTGTTATCTTCACTCTGCAGCTTCAGTATCAGTTTTCCATCGTGATGTTAAGTCATCCAACATTCTCCTTGATTCTAACTACACGGCTAAAGTGTCAGATTTTGGTGCTTCAAGATTAGTTCCAATTGATCAAACACATGTTGTTACAAATGTCCAAGGCACATTTGGGTACTTGGATCCAGAGTATTACCATACTGGGCAGTTAAACAACAAGAGTGATGTTTATAGTTTTGGGGTGGTACTCCTGGAATTGCTTTTAAGAATGGATCCTATTATCACAACTGAGTCAGGTCTGAAGCAAAACTTGTCAAACTACTTTCTATGGGAGATGAAGGGTAGGCCTATTTCAGAGATAGTGGCTCATCAAGTTCTTGAGGAAGCATATGAGGAAGAAATCAATTGTGTTGCCTCACTCGTGGAGATGTGTTTGAGACTCCAAAGTGACAAAAGGCCTACTATGAAACAAGTGGAGATGGCATTACAATTTTTGAGGTCAAAACGAGTTGAAATAAATGAAGCTAACATTGGAATAGATGAAGAAAGACAAACCTTGTGAACAAAAACGAATATAGGTAGCATTCAATTGTCTAGTATGGATTTTGGAAAAAAGCATAGATGTGCATCATCTCAACAAAGCAAAAAGTTCTACAGCTTAGAAGAAGAGTTTCTGTCAAGTGCTGGTTTGCCACGTTAGATGTGCCTCTCAAGCTTCATTGGCCAGTCATCCATTATAATTATTCATGAATCAGTTAAGTGTCTAGTGCCATACTCAGTGGCAAAAACACAACAATGAATATGTTTGTCACTATTTTTACTATTTATGCTTGAATGAAGTGTATATAACGTAAACATTTACATATTTTACCTGACTTTATTAAATGTGTTGGCTCCTAAAAGTGCAAATTTTTTTTGCGACCATGCGTTGCATGTATATCATTAAGAAGGAAAAGGAGTTTTTGTTACATAGGTAAACGCCGGTCAGCCTAGAATGCGAGCGGCACTAAAAAAGTGCAAATTTGTCTAGTTGGCTTTAACTTTGCCTTGAAATATTGATAGAACATTTTACATTAGACTTATTCATTAATGTAAAACGTATATGTCAATAGCTACTACAAAAATAGCTATGCTTCACCGAATGCTTCCGGTGCTATCTAGAAAACTCTATGGATGGGGCTAGGTTAGAGGCCTATTGTCATGACCCGGTTGTGACTAATGCATAAGCATTGCATGATCAGCATTTTTAATCTCAATTTTGGAAAACATGCAACAAAATTCTGCATTTTCTGGGCTCTATCGTGCATCCATTGACAATCCAGTAGAACACCCCGAACCGTTCTAAAATGCACAACTTCAGACTTTAAGTCTGCACGAACACCTGCTCTGGCGGACAGTCTGGCATGTCTCCCAGACAGTCTGGCAAAACACTGCCAGCACAGAGTTGAGCTGTCCAAGCTCTGTGCAGCCTTGCCCCTTGGTCAGACCAGCTGCCTAGCTCGAGTTGGGAACACCATGAACCCACACAATTCGCTACTAATTTGGCAGCTGTCTTAGCTGTCTTTCAAAGATGTACCACTTGAGCATGAAGACCAGCAATGTGTCATGTTTGAATGGAGCAATTAGTGTGACAAATGAGGCTTCATTTGTTGCTACAAGTGGTGCAGCTATTGTAGATGTTTAGAGTGAGGATGATCCTAATGCCGGGGGAAATATTGAGGGAGATGACACACCCACTTATGAGAGGTAGGTAGAAAAAAAGGCCAGCCAATTATTCCCTAAGGGAAAGAAAACAAAATTTTTAGAGACGAATACATGAAGCTTTTAGTGGATGCATATCATGAGATGAAGCAACAAAGCAGCAAACATTTAGACACCAAGTTGTTGATCATGTTAGAGATGAGATGTCTACAATATCCAATTTAATGTTATAACATGTTGAGAATGAGAAGGTCATTTTTTCTACACCTTCATGACACCTTGGTGCAAGATTATGGCTTGAAAGTAGAGAATATGTACCAAGGAAGCCTTGGGAATGTTCTTGTGGGCATGTGGTGCACCTCAATCATTAAGGCAAGTAAAGAACAAGTTTGGCCACTCTTTAGAAACTGTAGGTAGGAAATTCAAAGAGGTGCTTGAATCTGTCATGGGCTTGGCTTTCGACATTGTTAGGCCTAAAGATCCACAATTTTGTACAATAAATCCTAAGCTACAAAAAACTAGGTTTTGGCCTCATTTCAAAGACTGCATTGGTGCAACTGATGGCATA
Organism: Saccharum spontaneum; assembly: GCA_022457205.1. Classification (NCBI taxonomy): domain Eukaryota; kingdom Viridiplantae; phylum Streptophyta; class Magnoliopsida; order Poales; family Poaceae; genus Saccharum; species Saccharum spontaneum. The sequence continues at coordinate 73,422,121 of CM039595.1, read as the reverse complement.
CATATATTGGTAATTGTTCCATTAAGTGAACAACTTAAATATATTGATTACCATGGGTATGCTTCACAAAATTTTTTGGCAGTTTGTGACTTTGATATGTGGTGCACATTTGTTGCCACTGGTTGGCCTACGCATGACACTCGTGTATTATTAGATACTCTACCCACATACAAGGAATGATTCCCAAATCCTCCTACAGTTATGTATCACTTACATTCCATTTTGTTTTTCAAGTACACTTTGTACATTGAACTATAAAACTTAGAAATCTAATTAGCATGTAGGAAAATATTATCTTGTCGATTATGGATATCCTAATAGGAAAGGATATCTTGCACCATACGAGGGACAAAGGTACCATGTTTCTGAATGGCGGCATGGTTGTAATCCGGTGGGATTGAAGGAAGTGTTCGATTATGCACATTCAAGTTTGAGGAATGTGATTAAATGATCATTTGGAGTCATAAAGATGAAATAGTGTATTCGCTTGAACATGCCTCAATTTCCTATTAACAAGCAATTAAATATTATAGTTGCTTGTATGGCCCTTCCCAATTTCATTAGAGACAATAACATTAATGATGTTGATTTTTAGTCAAGTATCCAAGATGATAGTACTCATGGAACTGAACTAGCGTACGTGAAGGGAGTTCTTCAGGGGAATACATGGATATGGGTGCTTTGCATGATGCTACAGGTGCAGGGAGTTCTTCAGGGGGTTACATGGATATGGATGATTTGTTTGATGAGAATGTTTGGGTGATTTCGTGATATATGCCATAGTTATGATTGGGTGATTGGTTGTATCCATCTAGATTTCATTGTATTTTAGAGAATGAGAATGTTTCTATGGATCAGTTATTAATGCAATGAACTTCCTACTAAACAAACTAAAAAATTAGTACCACACTACGCCAAAAAGACCTTCACTGCTAGACTATCACTGCCAATTATTTTAGAATCGGCAATGATAGAGCATCACTGCTAGTACGTGGCTTCAACCGGCAGTCTTAGGACAACCGGCAGTGATAAGTAGCCTATCATTGTTAGTTTGTGCTTCAAGCGGCAGTGATAGTACACATCCTATCACTGCTAGTTGAAGCTAGAAATCGGCAGTGATAGGTCAGCTATCACCGCTGGGTCATGGCTTGAACAGGCAATTATAGACTTTTTTGTACAAAAAAATCATAACATTTTCATATGAGGTTGGATGAAGATAAGATTTATATCAAAATTGTAAAGTTTAATGAGATCTAAAACTCTGTAGTTGATAAAATTTTAATTTGATATTGTTTACAAGTCCAAATATTCAGATTTGAGATGATTAACAATGTGAATGGAGACAAAGTCAACTTCAAAGTTGTAGTATTTAATGACATCTACAATTTTGGCATTAACAACTTTTCATTTGAGATTGTTTGGAGTGTCAAATATACAGTGCAAGATTAAAAATTATGTAGTTAAAAGAATAATGTCAGCTATATAGTCACATGTGTCATGTAGCTTATCGAGGGAATGTGAACGTAGGGATCTTAGTTTGAATCCTAAACAACACATGTTTTTTTTATTTTTTTACCACTCATCACTGCTGGTTCGTAGAACCTAATAGTGATGGGGCTTATCACTACCAGTTCGTAGGACCTTTTACCACTTATCACTGCCGGTTCGTAGGACCCAACATTGGTAGGGCTGTCGGTTCATAGGAGGCTTATCATTGTTGGTTCGAGGACCTTTTACCACTTATTATTGTCGGTTCGTAGGACTCGGCAGTGATGTGGCTTATCATTGCCGATTCGTAGAACTCAACAGTGACAGTGTAACTCCATCACTGTCACTTGCCAAAGTCGTTTCATTTTCTGACAATGATGAGCGGTTGAGACCAGGCAGTGATGGGTTGTTCTAGGACAGTGCATCATTGGCTTCAGCTTGCATTCAGTCAACAAATGAGCTATCATTAGCCTCAAGGTCATACATGTCATTTTACACTTAGGACAGAGAATCTAGAGGGTGTCAGGACATTCTTATTGCTGCAGATTCTTCGGACCGTGACTTTTATCTACTACGATGAGAAGCAGTGCATTATTGTATCATGGTGCTGTACTTGTATATTACTGTCATGTCACTAGAATAGTAATAGTTTAGATGTCAACGCAACTTTTATAATCAGTATATCGTGTTGTTATTTCCTACGTCACTTAAGACAACAATTACGTTGTATTTGTGAATACGGAACTGCTAGCGCCAGGACTCGAGCCAGTTGTGCCTGCCCATGCGCCCGCCCATACACCTACACTAGCTTTACGTAGAGGCCCATGCTGCTCCATTTCCTGCGCATGCGCACACCCACGCGGGTCACGTCTCGACTGCGCCTGCTCTCATTTCCCGCGCTTGCCGCTTGCGTCCCTCCAATCTCACACGCATGCACATGAGCCCAATAGCTGCAAGAAGGTGGCTGTGACAGGTGGGTCCTACTACAACATTCAAACACCATATCTACTTTTGCAACATTCAGATGAAACTTTTGCAACATATGTTTAAGACAGATAAAACACTTGAGACATACGGTTGAAACACCATTGCAACATATACAACATCCCGATCTACTTTCAAAACAACTAGATGCAACACTTGCAACATACGAAAAAAGACAGATGAAACACTTGAGATATGCGTCTAAAACACTTGCAACATATATGTAAAAAACAGATGAAACATTGGGGATAGACGCTTATAACATACATGTACAACCATTGCAACATATGCAACATCCCAATCTACTTTTACAACATCCGCATGAAACAATAGAAACATACATCTGAAACAATTGAAACACTTGAAACATAGACTTACATCATATCTGCAAAACGTCTAGAAACACTTAGAAACACAGCATCACTGTGCGGCCATGACCTACTGGTGGGAAATTGCGGTGGCGCAGGCCTCTCCTTCCTGCCGACGATGCGAGGTGGATGGGGGCGCAGGCGCAGGCGTAGGCCTCCCCTGCTCCCTTCCGCGACAGGTGAGGTGGATTGCCACGACGCTAGATGGTGGCGCTCCCGATCTTGTGTTGGGGTGAGTTGTCGCTGCTCTGGTGGAGAAGGTCGTGGTGGGACTGGCGTGACTGTCATAGCTCCCATGGAGAAGGCGGCCGGCAAGCTGGGGAAGGCCGCGGTGGGTCGGAGGCGCGGTGGAGAGGGAGGAAGGCAGGCAGCCGAGAGGCTAGATGGAGAGGGATAAAAGGCAGGCGGCCGCGCTCGAGCATGGTGGAGATGCTAGCTGTCGGGCCCCCGGACACCGTGGAGAACACCGGGGCGGCACGGCGGAGCACGGTCGCAACGGAGCGCGTCCGCTCAAGCTGCGGTGATTTTTTCTAGGGAATGGAAACAGTGAGGTACGGTTAGGGACTTGTGAACGAGGGGCTACGACTATTGGGCCATTGAGATGATATTGCAGCCCACGAATGGGTGCGTCTAGAAGATCGGATGTCCTCATCGTAGCATTTCCGTTTTGAATATAGTAGTAGCCTAAAATCTGAGCATGGTTTTCAAGTCTAGAATCGAGTCAAAGCTGCATGTCCAAGATGTTACTACTTTCCACTCTTTAATTTAGTTCCATCTCAAAGTCAACAAAAATAAATCCTACATACACTCATTTAGTGTCCATGATGGAAATAATAATAATATCCTTAGCATCCAAACATTGAGCTCATAAATTCATGATTGCTTATCCCTTAGGGCAGTCCCAATGGATAAAATTATGCACGGTTTTCATAACGACCACATCAGCATGAAAGCATCTATAGAAACTATCATGCACAGTGGTTTCTTTGCCTAATAAATGTTGCTTCTTTTTTCTCTCTCCTAAGTCCATTCACCATCCTCTTTCTCCCGGCCGCTAGGCGTGAGGTCGTGCTCACCATGAGGAGCGTGCACGGACGACGAGTGCGGAGGAGCCTCGGCCCGGCCTCCACCTCGCATGTAGGGCCGCATGCTTGCGCCCGTCGTCGCCGAGGAGCTCGACCTCTGCCTAACAGAGCTCGAGCTGCCAGGTGAAGCTTCATCACGCACAGAACAGAGCAGAGCAGCGCACGCAAGATGGCATGCCCCGTACACGAACTGCTTCATCCACTGCTCCTCGGCCGCCCACCTGCAGCTCGGAGGTGTCGAGAGACGGGTCACGGGAGGCAAGGCGGACGGCGAGCGGCCTCGGCAGCGGGCCGGCGGCAACGGCGGCTTGCGCGGACGACGAGCGCGGAGGACGAGGCCTGAGCGGACGGCAAGGCTTGAGCGGATGGCAAGCGTGGAGAGCGAGGCCTAAGCGGACGGCGAGCGCAGCGCACGCGGGCGAGAATGCGCGGTGGCCATGCGGTCGAGCACGCGCGGCAGCAACCGGCGGGACGGCGCGGCGACGCTTGCGAGCAGCGTCGAGCGAGCGGCCGGTGGCCAGCGGGCGCGCGCGGTGGCGCGAACAAGCGAGCGCGGGGAGCTTCTGCGGCCTGTGACACGGCGGCCGGTGAGCGCAGTCTGGGCGGAGGCGCCACCTGCGCGGCGGCGAGACCTGGGTGCGGCAGTGAGCACGACGACGTCCCATCTCGGGCCAAACCCACGTACGCTAAAAGAACGGTTTCATGGTGCCTCTTGCGAGCGTGGACGCCGTACCCTTCCGAAGAAACGGTTTCATCAAATTTTACTCTTTCTTCATTAATTAGATTGCCACATCAGATTTTTGCCTAGTTGGCAGCGTAGTTAATAAAGATGGAAACTACCATTAATAGTCCATTAGGACTGCCCTTATGGCTTTTGCTCCAATACTCCTCTTCAAAAAAATCGCACGCGAACAACAAAGCCCCTCCCCGGGTCAAATTCTTCGCTTGATGAAAAAAGGGACTGTGGATACTGCAATTTGTGACGTGTGTCATGCTGCAGACGAGACACCGGCACATATCCTGTTCGGGTGTCCGAATGCTACGCAATTTTGGAATCCAGTGCATATCCAAACATCACAACAATGGTCAGTGCATCCCTTGAAAGAGATACAGCCGCCTAATCAGTTCCCAACGAAGCATTTGGTACATTCCTTCGCTCTTGGCACATCCGGAAGAGGCGCAACAATCTGACCTTCTGGAACGAGAGAACAACGTTAACAGCAGCCTTGGCAGCCTTGGCGTTTCTGTGGAAAGCAAAGGTTGCCGCGTGATGATGCGGCCATCATAGACACCTGGTGCTCGGTTCTAGTGAACGCAATGTAGTACTTTATGAAATCTGAAATGTAAAATGTTTGTAACCCATATGGTCATTTGAGGGCCAACTATCATCAATATATCTCCAGGCGGGGGATTCTCTCCCCTCCCGTCGACTTATCAAAAAGAAAAAATCACACGCATCTCAATGCAGCTCAGCTAATTAATTAAATATTTTCTTAACCATTTTTCACCTGGGTCTCTCATGTTCTCGGCCTGCCAAGCCCAGACCCAAGCTGAACTATGAAGTTACACTGAGGAGGCGGCCGGCAAGCTGGGGAAGGCCGCGGTGGGTCGGAGGCGCGGTGGAGAGGGAGGAAGGCAGGCAGCCGAGAGGCTAGATGGAGAGGGATAAAAGGCAGGCGGCCGCGCTCGAGCATGGTGGAGATGCTAGCTGTCGGGCCCCCGGACACCGTGGAGAACACCGGGGCGGCACGGCGGAGCACGGTCGCAACGGAGCGCGTCCGCTCAAGCTGCGGTGATTTTTTCTAGGGAATGGAAACAGTGAGGTACGGTTAGGGACTTGTGAACGAGGGGCTACGACTATTGGGCCATTGAGATGATATTGCAGCCCACGAATGGGTGCGTCTAGAAGATCGGATGTCCTCATCGTAGCATTTCCGTTTTGAATATAGTAGTAGCCTAAAATCTGAGCATGGTTTTCAAGTCTAGAATCGAGTCAAAGCTGCATGTCCAAGATGTTACTACTTTCCACTCTTTAATTTAGTTCCATCTCAAAGTCAACAAAAATAAATCCTACATACACTCATTTAGTGTCCATGATGGAAATAATAATAATATCCTTAGCATCCAAACATTGAGCTCATAAATTCATGATTGCTTATCCCTTAGGGCAGTCCCAATGGATAAAATTATGCACGGTTTTCATAACGACCACATCAGCATGAAAGCATCTATAGAAACTATCATGCACAGTGGTTTCTTTGCCTAATAAATGTTGCTTCTTTTTTCTCTCTCCTAAGTCCATTCACCATCCTCTTTCTCCCGGCCGCTAGGCGTGAGGTCGTGCTCACCATGAGGAGCGTGCACGGACGACGAGTGCGGAGGAGCCTCGGCCCGGCCTCCACCTCGCATGTAGGGCCGCATGCTTGCGCCCGTCGTCGCCGAGGAGCTCGACCTCTGCCTAACAGAGCTCGAGCTGCCAGGTGAAGCTTCATCACGCACAGAACAGAGCAGAGCAGCGCACACAAGATGGCATGCCCCGTACACGAACTGCTTCATCCACTGCTCCTCGGCCGCCCACCTGCAGCTCGGAGGTGTCGAGAGACGGGTCACGGGAGGCAAGGCGGACGGCGAGCGGCCTCGGCAGCGGGCCGGCGGCAACGGCGGCTTGCGCGGACGACGAGCGCGGAGGACGAGGCCTGAGCGGACGGCAAGGCTTGAGCGGATGGCAAGCGTGGAGAGCGAGGCCTAAGCGGACGGCGAGCGCAGCGCACGCGGGCGAGAATGCGCGGTGGCCATGCGGTCGAGCACGCGCGGCAGCAACCGGCGGGACGGCGCGGCGACGCTTGCGAGCAGCGTCGAGCGAGCGGCCGGTGGCCAGCGGGCGCGCGCGGTGGCGCGAACAAGCGAGCGCGGGGAGCTTCTGCGGCCTGTGACACGGCGGCCGGTGAGCGCAGTCTGGGCGGAGGCGCCACCTGCGCGGCGGCGAGACCTGGGTGCGGCAGTGAGCACGACGACGTCCCATCTCGGGCCAAACCCACGTACGCTAAAAGAACGGTTTCATGGTGCCTCTTGCGAGCGTGGACGCCGTACCCTTCCGAAGAAACGGTTTCATCAAATTTTACTCTTTCTTCATTAATTAGATTGCCACATCAGATTTTTGCCTAGTTGGCAGCGTAGTTAATAAAGATGGAAACTACCATTAATAGTCCATTAGGACTGCCCTTATGGCTTTTGCTCCAATACTCCTCTTCAAAAAAATCGCACGCGAACAACAAAGCCCCTCCCCGGGTCAAATTCTTCGCTTGATGAAAAAAGGGACTGTGGATACTGCAATTTGTGACGTGTGTCATGCTGCAGACGAGACACCGGCACATATCCTGTTCGGGTGTCCGAATGCTACGCAATTTTGGAATCCAGTGCATATCCAAACATCACAACAATGGTCAGTGCATCCCTTGAAAGAGATACAGCCGCCTAATCAGTTCCCAACGAAGCATTTGGTACATTCCTTCGCTCTTGGCACATCCGGAAGAGGCGCAACAATCTGACCTTCTGGAACGAGAGAACAACGTTAACAGCAGCCTTGGCAGCCTTGGCGTTTCTGTGGAAAGCAAAGGTTGCCGCGTGATGATGCGGCCATCATAGACACCTGGTGCTCGGTTCTAGTGAACGCAATGTAGTACTTTATGAAATCTGAAATGTAAAATGTTTGTAACCCATATGGTCATTTGAGGGCCAACTATCATCAATATATCTCCAGGCGGGGGATTCTCTCCCCTCCCGTCGACTTATCAAAAAGAAAAAATCACACGCATCTCAATGCAGCTCAGCTAATTAATTAAATATTTTCTTAACCATTTTTCACCTGGGTCTCTCATGTTCTCGGCCTGCCAAGCCCAGACCCAAGCTGAACTCATGTCTACTCGATCCCCCTTCCTTCGGATCCGTTCATCGGTTCATCTCTTCCATTTACGTGTGAGAGCCTGCGCAGGCGAGGCTCCATGACGACCTATGTTACGCCGATACTTCCCTGAATTGCCATATCGGTATTGCGATACATATCGGATACGCCGATACACCGCCGATACGGTATTGGTGAAGTATCGGGAAAATAGAAAAATAAAAATAAATAAATTAAATCCCGATACTGGACCGATACTTGCCCGATACTTCAAAGCCCATAACCCCTCAAATTGAAGTCCATAATCTTAGCAGCCTATTTTGGAGGCCCATTTACACCACACTGGAACTCTAATAGCCACACGCCATCGAATCCAGTTAGGAGACACGGGGGGACTCTGGTAGGCGGCCACCAGTCCACCACGCCCGCTCCTGCCGCCGCCGCTGACACCGCCCGCTCCTGCTGGCTGCTGTCAACGCCGAGGCAGCCCGCTCCTGCTACCGACGCGGACGCTGTGGACGCCGCACGCTCCTGTCGCCGTTGACGCCGACGCCAGCTCCTGCCGCCGCGGACGACGCCCACCCCAGTTCTTAATCCCTTCTAGATCTCCTCTAGTTCTTAATCTGGTGAGTTCTTAAAATTGTTCTTAGCAGGTGTATTCTTTTTTTTGTATATTTATATACTTGCCGTATCGGCGGATCCTTGTTTTTGCAAAATACCGTATCACCGTATCGCCGTATCGGTATCGGCGTATCCGTATCCCGTATCGGTGCAACGTAGATGACGACTCATCCATTGGAGGATTCTTTTCATCTTGTGCTCGCAGCCAGCAACACTTCCATTCCCTTCCTGGACAGGACAAGGGATTCCTGGAGAGAAGGTTCCGCGGCACTGTTCTATTTCGCGTGAGCAAGTCCGCGCGACTGTGCCGCTTCCTGAATCCTGATGGACGTCCGCTGCCGGCTGCTACTTGTGTGTGAGGCCGGCCACCGCGACGGCCTGCTGGCGCTACCGACGAAGCAACGCATCAAGGTGCAGTCGAAATATATGCAAGCAGTGAATAGGAGCAGATCCGAACAACGAACGAGAGGGATGGATTCGGCTTTAGTTCAAGCTAGGCACAGGCTGGATAACCCAAGCCCATGCGTGACACAGGTGAAAAATAATTAACAAATATTCTATTTATGTATTAGTTAGTTAAGCTGCATTGAGATACGTATAATTTTTATTTTTATTTTTTTGAAAGAGAAGTACCGAAGCAAATCTCTATTCTTATACCTTCATAAATTATACCATATATCTTGCCCTGAACATAGTATTACCTGTCTCTGATATCATATCAACAAATTTGAGCATTAAATTGACACAATAGTTGGCAGCTGTTTTAAATGCTATATATATAGGAGAACCTGTGTCATGTTCAAGATATATATATATATATATATATATATATATATATATATATATATATATATATATATATAGTATACTTTATAGCTAGCTACAAAATAAGTTATTTTGTAGCCACCTCTATTTACGATAATTTTATATATTAATTTACCACAATGTCAGTATATATTTACGATAGTTGAATTACTATAACACATGGGGATATTTACCATAATGTTATAGTAAATCACATAGTAAGGAGTTACTATAATCTCATAAATTAGCATAGCAATTATCGTAACTCAAAGTGGCTACAGAATAAATTATTTTGTAGCCAGCTGTAGGGTAATAGTTCTATATATATATATATATATATATATATATATATATATATATATATATATATATATATATATATATATATATATATATATATAGGATGAAAATGGTCGGAAACGGTCGAAAACGGACTTACGATATAGAAAAACGAAAACGGTCGGTTCGGGATATTTCTACATTTAGCAATTAAAGAGTACAAAAAATGGTTGAAAATGGTTGTGAAACCAATTGAAACTGACAATTTTTCATGTTAAAAAACGGTTTATAATATAGAAAACGAAAACGGTCAATTCGGAATATTTCTGTTCCGTTTTCATCCCTATATATATACATACTATTGGGAGCTTTGGGCTTCCTCTAACTATTTGAAGCCCAAGCCCAAACCTCGCCCACCTAGTTGCACCCAACCAGCTAACTACACCACCACCTACACACCTACTGGCACCCCCATTCTATAATATATAACGAAATCCTCCAACTCATCTTTCATTTGAATTCATTTGAATCCTCACGTTTCTCTCTCCTTTCCGAGAGGAGGCACTGGTTCTAGTGGTGGCCCTGCTGCCCACCCCGCTCCCCACCGGCGAGGAGGCTCTGCAGGACCCGGGCAATCAGGCGAGCAGCAGTGCTGCTCTAGCGCCGGCGAGGTCGCGGAGGCAACTGCAGCAGCTTCGGCGAGCTCGCGTGGGTTGCGGTACTGAAGAGCAAGGTCTGGCGGGGCAGGCGACGGTTCCCTCCAGACTGCGATGACGGCGCCTCCGCACCTTCCGGCCACGACACTCCTCCAGCACCTTCCAGCCACGACGCGCCTCCAGGCAACACCAACGCAGCAATAGCACTGTCGTGCAAGTGCCCCCGACGGCTTTCAATTTCTAGCGATTCCTATTGCTATTCATCAATCTTGATTAAGAAATTGATTTCTAATTGGCCATCGGGCGATTCGAGGTTCCGAAGCCATGCGAATGTTCCTGAAGCATGCCACCTATCATCTACGTTTCCTTCATTCTGTAGCCGGACCCGCCTCCTATCATGTACGTGGCATACTCTCCCCAATATATAAGTTCTTGATTCTGTAACCGTGAAGCTTCTCCAGAACGAGTGCCTAGCAGGCTACTCCTGCTTCCACGCTGCCTCACAGGCTCCGGGCCACTACATGATTTTGAATTTCTTGATTTTTTTAATCTATGCAAGGCACTACAGGATTTTATGCAATTTAGAGATGGATAGAAATAGAAATCTTAATTATGATGCATAGAAATAGACTTCTTTTTCATGTAAGCTCGAGGCTTTCTATGCTTAACCTTGATATAGTGTGAATAAAATTGAAATATTAATTTTTAGGTGCATAGAGATTGAAATCTTAATTTCTTGGATGCATAGAAACTTTTCGGATGCATTTAAAATGTTCAGATCCAGTCTTGACTCTACGAAATTTGATTGCTTGTATTTTTTCAGATTTGCAACACAGGGTTTGGCCCACCTACTGGCACCGACGACAGTGCCTCTCCTCTAGTGATGACTGCCATGACTAGTTCTACATTTTTTTTTTGCTTTCATTTGGTTACTGCAATCGTTTGCTCCAGCCTCCAGGCCCATTGCGTTGCATTGGATCTGTTGCTTTCGGTGGCGGTCCGCTGCATGACGCAGTCCATGGGGGCGCTGGTGCGAATCAGCGATGGCGGTTGGTGGGGTGGAAAACAACAACGGCCTGGCGTGACGCGACCAAGGATTTACATTTTGTTTGCTATTTTTTGTGTTCTTATGCGTGTGTTCATAAGCTTCTATGCACACAATAGAGCAGTTCTATGTATTTTTGTGTTTTTATGCTTGTGAGCATAAGTTTCTATATATTGTTGGAGCAGTTCTATGCTGTTTTTATGCAGCAACAAATTTACTTTTTATTTATTGAACTACTAATTTCTATGCAATATCGGCACCAAAAATGTTTAAGTGCATCTTAACCACTGAATCTATAAATTCGATCGTCCATCACGTAATATTTTTCAAATTTGATTGCTTTTTTTGCAGATTTGGAACACGGCACATATCAATTTGTGTGCTTGCAGCTCTTGATTGTTCAAATTATTCATGCTTAGTTTGCACAGAATTCTATGCTTAGTTTGCATATGTTTTATTCAACCTTAGTTTGCATAGGATTCTATGCTTACTTTGCATAGGTTTTATTCATACTTAGTTTGCATAGGATTCTATGCTTAATTTGCATAGGTTTTAACACCAGTTGCATATGTTTTATTCACGCTTAGTTTGCAATGCAAGCAAGCATGGTTTTCTATGCAATATTTGATGCGTCCATTAGATACATTGTTTCTTTGCTTGCATATATAAGTTTCTATGCATAGCGTCCATGTTAATTTCTATGCTTCATGTGTGATGGATGGTGTTACTTGGAGATGAGTTCGGCGATGGATGTGGTCAGAATTTTTATGCTTCGTGTGTACAAGTTTCTATGCGCCATATCTCATGTTTTTGTCTAGCTGGAGGTAGCTGGAGGTGCTGTAGTTGGATGTATCTATGCTTCATGTGTTTCTTCAATTTATATGCCTTTGTGCAACTATTTTTTATTTAATACTGTTGACATCGTTTTTTGGCATGTGTCAAGATGGTCAGATGGGGCTAAACAGCAGAGGAAAAATTACTGTGTAGGTTGATAGCCGATGAAAATGAGCTTGTAAAGAAGGCTGCTTATGAGTGGTAGCGGTGTGTGGAGAAATTGATTCAAATTGAAGTGTTGCCGATAAGGTTAAGGGTATTATTGCCGATGCCGATGAAAGAAGACTTAAAGGCTGATGCCGATGAAACAGGGAGTGTGCCGATGAAAAAGACTTAAAGGTTGCTGCTGATGGAACAGGGAGTGTGCCAATGGAAAGGAGGTCGATGAGAATACCATCGTGGTTGAGGCGGACTAGGGAGTAAGATAGGAGTTAATTTCCTTTTCTACATTTATTAGAGTCTGAGTTGTATCAGAGTCATGTGTTTCCTTAGATTTGGATTTAGTGTCCTAGTCGTATTTGGTTACGTTTCTGTAGATCAGGATATAAAAATAGAGTGAAGGGCAATGTAATAAACAATCAATCAATATCAAAAACCAGCTTTTACTCTTATTTACATCTATTTACTTTTCGGCGACTTCGTCAACTTGCATACTTTTTTCCTTTTTACGAGTTCTCATCGATTCGGCGAGTTGCATTGCTCTAGTGCAATCTTCGACGATCCTCGAGTTCCGCGTGAGTACCTCTTGGCCGTGACTTCCACGCGTATCGCTGTTGTCAGGATCAAAGTGCTCGTATCTTCATCCTTGTCGATTAACAGGTCAAATCGACTGGCACACTTTGGATATCGATTTCGGGTATTAGCCCTTTGTGTTTGCAGATCCACTTTTGCATCAACACATCTTTTGGCACGCCCAGTGAGACAAGATCTAATCAACATGTTCAATCCTGAGATCGATGCGGGAAACATCATCACGGTATCAGAAGAAGATCTTAAGGAAGAACAGAGGCAGGCTATGGAAAAGGCTATAGAAGAATACAGACAGCTCTGCTTGAAGTCATTCAGCTTGAACAAGAGTGGACAAGTTATCCAGAAGCAAGATTTGTCGTTGCCTCGACAAGTTACCTTTGATTCTAATCTGGGTAAACTTCAAGAGATGGTTAATTCTGCAGTAAATCATGCTTTAATTAATCACTTCAATGTGTTGTCCAATACTGTTTATTTCAAAGAAGGGCAAGCATCACCTCATTACGTTGGGTCTGCCTATCATCAACCAGAATTAGCATCTGTTATTACTCCATCGGCTCCCCCAGCCGTTGTGGGTACAGAGGTTTCTTCCCCTCCAGTATCAGCAGGCTTATCTAACGTATAGTCTACACCGATGCGATCAGATTCAGCATTATCAGCACGAGTTCGGCTTAATATAGATCTATCGGCATCGGCTTTATCAGGTCCTGTGCCACAGAGTAATCAGACTCCTGCTAATTGGTGGGGATACGGTATGCCTCCAGAGCCATCTGCTTTTAACCCTGGATTACCTCAAGTGTTTGATACAGCAGGAAAAGCTCTTATGCCATCGGCTGGTTCGCCGATAGTTCTAGTACCACAAATAGTGGCAAATATGCCAATTGCTGGAGATCGTGGGCCACAAAGATATGTAGAACGGTATCAACAAGTACCTCCGGTGGAAATTCAGCCATATCGTCAACAAGATGTTGATGCTTTTTGGGCCGATAAAATAGCAGAAATTATGAAGGATCAGTTTGGGATCAAGCCCAAGGTCAATACCTATTCTTATCTGACTCCATATCCTCCGGCATACGATTTAATTTCTCTCCCAAATTGGTACAAGGAGCCAGACTTCACTAAGTTCTCTGGGCAAGATGATACATCAACCATGAAACATGTTAATCGCTTCATTATTCAATGTGGAGAGGCAGCTAGTAGAGATGAATTAAGAGTTTGTTTGTTTTCATCATCTCTGTCTGGATCAGCATTTACATGGTTTATTTCATTACCGCCAAATTCTATTATTACTTGGGCTGATCTGGAAAAGCAATTTCATAAATATTTCTTTGCTGGAGTTCATGAAAAGAAGCTTACCGATTTGGTAAAGTTGAGATAGCGCAATGATGAATCGGTGGAAGGCTTTGTGCAAAGGCTACGAGATGTAAAAAATAAGTGTTATAGTCTGGTATTGGATGATCGGCAACTTGCCGATTTGGCCTTCCAAGGATTGTTGCCACACCTTAAGGACAGATATGCTTCTCAGGAGTTCGAAAGCCTAAGTCATCTAGTGCAAAGGATTTCTGATCAAGACACTAGGGTTTTTGAACCCAAAAGGAATTGGAACAAGAAGGTTTCATTTGTCGGAGAGGTAGAAGATTCTGATTCGGATGAAGAACCAGTTATCAGTTTGGCTGAGTGGGTTAAGAATAAAAAACCGATATCTTGTCCCTTTGGTCAGAAAGAGCCAGAGAAGTTTACTTTCGACATCACCAAAGCCGATAAGATATTTGATCTTTTGCTTCAGGAGGGCCAGATTAAGCTGTCACCTAATCATGTGATCCCATCGGCAGAAGAGTTGAAGAAAATGTTGTATTGCAAATGGCATAATGCAACTTCACACAGTACAAATGAGTGCAAAGTGTTTAGATAGCAGTTACAATTAGCTATTGAGTCTGGGAGAATTAAATTTGGTAATTTCAAGATCTAGAAGCCGATGAAAATTGATCAACATCCTTTTCCAGCAAATGTGTTGGATGCTGAAGGAAAGACTAAGGTGTTGACATCGGAAGCTGCTGAGAAAAACGCATCAGTGGATCCCCAACATCGGATAACTACCGATGATGCAAAAGGCAAGGGGCTACTAAGAGAAAGTGGCAGTTCTAGAAAGCCTCCTCGATCTGGCATTGTGATTACCCATCAAAGGCAACAGGAAGGCTGGCGTCAACGAAGGGACCGATATCGACAACAGCAAGAAGAAAGACGCCGAGAGGAGTGGAATCGGCATAAGGATCATTGGAGGTGTCCGTTTTTTATTCATTGTTGGGAAGAAGGTATTAAGTTACCTACTGTTGAAAATTGTCCAGAGTGCAATAGTTATTATGGGGTTAATCGTCCAGAAAGGAAGTTCCAATCTGGTAATCGAGGTTTGTACATCATTGAGCCGATCAGAGGTAAAGCATCAGTACATGATCGGCTGGGGGGCAGGCTCAGTGTACATGAGAGGCTTGGTAAACGCGTTGCATATTTTCCGAGAAACCAAGAGGAACTTGAAGAAATGGCAAACGCAAGAGTTCCTGATAAAGAAATATTTTACAGGGATCCTAATATACGTCGTGTAGAGTCAACCAGGACCTATTATCAGCCAGTTTGGAAAACTAAACTTCCTCAATGGTGTCTAGAAGGTTTGACAAAGACACAGAAAAGGAGAATGCAGCGAGAGCGTCAAGAGGACTTATACCAAGAAGAGAGTTCCTCCAATGAGAGATCTGGTAATTAGCAGTGGCAAATAAAGCATAAAAATAAAGGCCCATCGGCAGATGTCAATATGGTGTTTATGTTGCCGATGGAATTTTTGGCACTCCCTGATAATGAGGAAGAAGCTGTTTTCTCTGACCAAATAGCTCAATTAACGCTAGATCCAATGATAGCTGTTTTTAAAAAGCCTGCCGATGATGAAAGACAGCATCTCAAGGCTTTGTTTGTGAAAGGCAGAGTTGATGGGCAGCCTGTATCTAAGATACTTATTGATGGAGGAGCTGCGATTAATATTATGCCTTATGTGATGTATCGGAAACTTGGTAAGGGAGATCAAGACTTAACTAAAACCGATATGATGCTAAAGGATTTTGAAGGCAATGTGTCACCAGCTAAAGGGGCAGTGTGTGTTGAGTTGACCATCGGCAGCAAAACCTTACCGATGACTTTCTTTGTTATTAATGGCAAGGGTGCATATAATCTGCTTCTAGGAAGGGATTGGATTCATGCTAATTGTTGTGTTCCTTCTACAATGCATCAGTGCCTTGTACAATGGATTGGAGATAAAATTGAAGTTGTTCCTGGTGATTCTTCTTATATCATCGCATCGGCAGAATCAGACACTTATGAACGAACCAAGTGCATATCAGGAGAAGCTTAGGAAAAAGAGTTCCTCAAGGTTGCCGATTACGAAATTCCACCGATCCAAGCAGTCGGTTTTGAAGAAGAATTTTAATGGATAGGTTTGCCGATGATGGAAAATTAGGTCAAGGGTTTACATCGGCTGATGATTTAGTAGAAGTAGATATTGGCGAAGGCGATAGGCCAAGGCCTACTTTTATTAGTGCTAAGTTAAATTCTAAGTGTAAACAGCAATTAGTTGATTTGTTAAAATAATATAAAGATTGTTTTGCTTGGGATTATACTGAAATGCCTGGATTAGACCGATCGATAGTTGAACATCGGTTGCCTATTAAGTCTGGATTTCGGCCACATCAGTAGCCAGCGCGCCGATGCAATCCTAATATACTTCCTGATATTAAGGCCGAAATAACTAAATTGATTGAGGCAAAGTTTATTCGGTAGTGTCGATATGCGGAGTGAATTTCTAATATGGTTCCTATTTACAAGAAAAATGGGAAACTTCGTGTTTGTATTGACTTCAGGAATCTCAATAAAGTCACGCCGATGGATGGTTATCCAATACCGATTGCTGATCTGTTGATTGATGCTGCAGCAGGACATCAAATTATTAGCTTCATGGATGGTAATGCGGGTTATAATCAAATATTCATGGCTGAAGAGGATATTCCTAAGACTGCTTTTAGGTGTCCAGGTCATGTGGGATTATTTGAATGGATAGTGATGACGTTTGGTTTGAAAAATGCCGGTGCTACTTATCAAAGAGCTATGAACTTTATTTTTCATGAATACATCGGCACATTAGTAGAGATCTACATCGATGACATAGTGATTAAGTCTGGAGATATCACAAAGCATCTAACCGATCTACGAAAGATACTGGAGTGCACAAGGAAGCATATATTAAAGATGAATCCTAATAAATGTGCATTTGGTGTATCGGCAGGACAATTCTTGGGTTTTATGGTGCATCAGCGGGGCATTGAAATTAGTAGGAAGTCTATTGAGGCAATCAATAAGGTTGTTGCTCCTGCCAATAAAACTGAATTACAATCTTTGATCGGTAAGATTAATTTTATCAGGAGATTCATATCTAATCTGTCGGGTAAGATCAAGGCCTTCAGTCCATTACTGAAATTGAAAGCCAATCAGGAATTTAGATGGGGAGATGAGCAGCAATTAGCCCTAGATGAAATTAAGAATTACTTAACAATTCCTCCAGTGCTAGTTCCACCTCAACACGGAAAACCTTTCAGATTGTATTTGTCAACTGATGATACTGTTATCGGTTCAGCTCTTATTCAAGAATTTGAAGGGAAAGAACGTGTTATTTATTATTTGAGCAGACGGTTAGTAGATGCTGAAACCAGGTATTTGGCTATCGAGAAATTATGTCTGTGTCTATACTTTTCTTGTGTTAAGTTGAGGCATTATTTACTATCGGCTGAGTGTACTGTCATATGCAAAGATGACGTGGTCAAATATATGTTGTCGATGCCAATATTAAGTGGTAGAATTGGCAAGTGGATTTTAGCATTATCAGAATTTGACCTATGTTATGAATCGGCTAAGGCAGTTAAAGGACAGGTTATGGCTGATTTTGTTACTCAACATTGCAATACAGTGGATTCTCGGGAGATTGCTCCTTGGACACTTTTCTTTGATGGGTCTACATGTGGTGAAGGAGCAGGCATCGGCATTGTGTTAATTTCCCCTCAGGGGAAGAAGTATGAGTTCTCATTACCGATTGTTGCTACATCAACAAACAATCAGGCTGAGTACCAAGCCCTGATAAAAGGGTTAGAATTGCTTAAGAAAGTACGTGCCAATGTTGTTGAAGTCTTTGGTGATTCTATACTAGTTATAAATCAGTTGGCTGGGATTTATGAATGCCGAAGTGAAATTTTAATTTCATATTATGAAAAGTGTTTGCAGTTGTTGAAAGGGTTTAGGAATTTTCATCTGGAACTTGTTTCTCGACTGCATAATGAAGAGGCTAATCGATTGGCTCAGCATGCTTCAGGGTATCAGCCTATTCAACAAATGTTAACATCGGCAATTGATACCGATGACTGGAGAAAGGAAATTATTGATTATTTAAAGAATCCATCTAAAAAGGTTGAAAGATGTATAAGGTTCCAAGCTACCAAGTATGTGCTCCTTGATGATGAATTATATTACCGTACCATAGATGGAGTTTTACTCAGGTGTGTTGGCATCGATGAATCAAAAGGCCTAATGGGTGAGATTCATGAAGGAGTATGTGGGGCTCATCAGTCAGCTTTCAAGATGAAATGGATGGTCAGAAGGAATGGATATTATTGGCCGACTATTCTCGAAGATTGTTTTAAATATTTTAAAGGATGTCAGGAATGTCAAAAATTTGGTAATATTCAAAGAGCACCCGCATCGGCTATGAACCCCATAATTAAGCCTTGGCCGTTCTGGGGTTGGGCTATTGATCTCATCGGTCAGATTTATCCACCATCGAGTAAAGGGCATAAATTTATTCTGGTTGCTACCGATTATTTCACAAAGTGGGTTGAAGCAATTCCTTTGAAAAAGGTGACATCGGCTAATATGATTGATTTTGTGAAAGAGCATATTGTTTACCTATTTGGTATTCCTCAAACCATCACTACCGATCAGGGTACCATGTTTACATCGGGCAAATTTGATGAGTTTGCTATAGGTATGGGGATTAAAGTTTTGAATTCTTCACCATATTATGCCCAGGCTAATGGTCAGGTTGAGGCTTCTAACAAAGGAATTATCAAGCTCATTAAGCGCAAAATTAAAGAATATCCTAAGAGGTGGCATACAGTATTAAATGAAGCCTTGTGGTCATATCGGATGGCGTGTCATGGTGCAACCAAGGTAACACCTTATCAGTTGGTATATGGACACGATGCAGTATTACCTTGGGAGGTTAAAACCGGCTCTAGGCGAATACGTTCTCAAGATCAATTGACAGCCGATGACTATGATACCCTTATAAAAGATGAGTTGGAAGATGTAGCAGGTCATCGGTTAAAGGCTTTAGCTAGCATCGAAGAGAATAAGAAAAGGGTAGCCAGATGGTATGACAAGAAGGTGAAGGTAAAGGAGTTTGTCGATGGAGATTTGGTTTGGAAGTTGATTTTACCGATTGGGACTAAAAGTTCTAAGTTTGGCAAATGGTCACCTAATTGGGAAGGTCCATATCGGATAAATCAATCTGTCCCTGGTAATGCGTATATTCTCGAAACCCTCGAAGGGGTTGTGTTTCCCAGAGCATTAAATGGAAAATACTTAAAGAAATATTACCCTAGTATCTGGATAGATGCATAAGAGTATAATTGCCGATAACAATCCTATCGGCTAGAGTTAAAACAAAGTATTAATATCTTATTGCCGATGCATTAGATGAGAATTACAGGTTTAACAAAGATTGGATAGCCGATATTGCACGCAGGCGAATTTCATCGGCTTCCTTTAATTCTTTAGCGTCTTCATCGGCAGTTCCCTCCACACGCTTGAGTTTCTTTTTCAAGGCCAAGGCCTTGCGAGCTTGGATGTCCCTTTCCTGCTGAAGGGTTTTGATGATGTCAGGAAGCTGGTCTTCTTCTTGCTTGGCGTGGGTTAGGGCTGCTTCAACTTCTTCCAGTTCAGCTAGAAGAGCTGCCTTCTTTGCCAATAGATCCAGAATTTTCTGCTTGACATCGGCACCGAAGGTCTGCAAGTTGCTGATGCTTTTGTGCTTCTCATCGGCAGTTTGTTCGGCGATTCGATGAGCAGCCCGTTGATATTGAAGTTGTCGGCTCTCTAGATGGACTGCTGGGAAGATAGTTTCTTCAACATCAGCAGGAACTTGGCCACGGATTGTCTTGAAGATAGTCTTTGCAGGATCTGAATCGTTTATCAATTGGGCAGTATCTTGTTGTAACAGATTCAGAAGGGCTTCTAGCTTGCCATAGATTTCTGCTGATATTGTTCCCAATGCAAGGGAAGAACTCGCCTCTTCTCCATCATCATCTGGAGACATCGATAGCAAAAGAAAACAAGCTATCAGGAGAATCTTGTTCCTGTGAAGAAAAGGAAGTTAGAGATTCTACCTAAGGGTAGATATGGATATTATAAATCGAATAGGTCAATCGGTTTACCTGCTTCAAGGCAATTTCTTGGGCCTGGCTTGAGGGAGCAGCTTGAAAGGGGTCATGCGAAGGATCGGCAGAGGTTGCCGATGGGATGTCTTCTATGACCTCATCAGTAGTTGGCCCTTGGGGTATGATAGCCGATGAAATATTTTGTGCAGGAGGGTCAATTTATTCAACTGCATCGGTTGGCTGACTAATAGGTGTTGGAGCGGATGCAGGGGCTGGCGTAGATTTCTGTCGCTTTTGCTGAGCTTCGGCATCGGTTAAAGCTTTATGTTTTACTTGGGTCTCAGCGACAATTGGCTGGGGGGCATCGGCACTTGTTGATTGAGGAGCTTGAGTGCTCGGTATGCTTGCCGATATACACATTTGTTGCTGCAAAATAAAAGTGAGATCGGATATTTAACAGATAAAATGTAAAGATAAAAGAATACCTCTGAAGGCTGGTTAGAGGTAGTGGTGCTTGATGTTGGAGGAGTTGCCGATGTCGATCCAGCTGCAGCTCTTACACCCTGATGGTTACATGTTAATATAGTTTGTATCAGCAGTGAACAAAAATAAACAAGGTTATCACCTTAAAAGCCTTAATTAGGCTTGTAGCAGCAGCCATTGGAGTGGCCCTGGATGTTGCCAGCTTTGATCTGGAGGTGATAGTCTTGGCACGGGTCCTCTGGAAGGTTAAAGCGGCTAAGGTGGGGGCGTTGTAGCCGATTACTGAAACTGGGGAGATAGGTTGGAGGTTGAAAGGTCTCCCACTCTTGCTTATTGATGGAACTGGATCATCGGCCTGTTACGAGAAAGATTAGCTGCCGATATATATATATAAAAGGAGAAAGACAAAAGAAAGTTAAAAGAAACTTACTGCATCATCAGGAATGGCGTAGTCGGGATCGATCATGTGCCGATATGTGTGGACGGATGTTAACAATAACTGTTCTTTCCACTCTTGCCACCATTGCTTATATGATTCTGTAATAAAAGACGCTGGTGACCAGGCGGAGAGATCAACATTTGAAATATCGGCATCGGGGGCGAGTCTTACTACCCTACTCCACTCAGTTCCAGTGGTGATGGTTTCTCTGGGCTTGATCACATCGGCAAAGCATAGCTTGATTGGCAGTTGCCCAAAAGCCAGTTGACGAGATACTGCCGATGGATTGTAGAACTCATAAGTAGTATTGGAATTCTTCCCACTACCAAATGTGTTCACCGGGATTGCCCTAGGAGTAATGATGGTCATCATAAGCTCATTATCTTGGTTCAGATCACTATCGGCAAAGTTGAAGAGAAGGGGAAACTTGTTATCTTCATCAATATAGGGTACCCAAGCCCTAAGATCGCGAGGGAGACCATTGTAGAAATTCTGGAAGAATCTGCCGATTTGATCTTCATTAGCCTCTGTTCCAAGGAGGACAATTATAGCTTCACCGAAGTTGAGAGGAGGGCATGTTGCCGATTCCTCATCTCCAAGAACATAATCTTCGGCGATCTCTCGTGGGAATTCTTGGGCGAAGAAATCCCACTATAGACGCTTATGCATATGAGCGTTTAGCCACATATTGATGAACCACCATGGGCCTCCCAAATTGCCGATGGGTTCACCAAGTAGAAGCTTCTGAGATACTTGGTGGAGGAGGTGGTAGGTGGAGCTCAGAAGGTATCGGCCGAGCGGGAACCTGACACCGTTGGCCAAGAGTTCGGCTGTAGAGAGGAAGGCGTTGGTTGGTCCTACCGATCGGCCACAGAAGATAAATTTCTCCAGCCACATATTCAAGAATATGGTGTGTTCCCTTTGATTGACAGTACCAGTCTTTTGGTATTCCTGGATGTATCATGTCCAGTCGCCGATGTTGCATGTGTTCACTCTATATTCAGCTTTTCTGCCATAGATGGAGCCTTCATCGACAGTTGAGATATCTAAGCCGGTGAGCATGTATATATCGGCAAGAGTAGGGGCGGATGGACCATGACCAAACATAAAGGTATTTCTGGTGTCTGACCAGAAGTGAGCGACAGCTATCATCATGGATTCATTCTTTTGCATATCGGCAATGGATAGCCTAATACATTGGTCTATCTTCCGCTCTGCCCAGTACACTTGCATCGACCTGTTAACCCTCAAGTACTAATCTTTCCACACTTTGGTGGGTTTGGGCCAAGATCGGAATGTATCCTTCCATAGATTCAAAGAAAAATTTTGAGCTTTGAAGGGAATTCTGTTAGCCTCTGCATTGATCAAGTCAGTTGGATCTGGGTCGCCCATTGGACCTAGGCAGTGGAGGGGAGGTTGGTTGGTTGGAATAGCCAATTTGTTGTGTAGTTCCTGAGTTCGGAAGATCAAAAGAATGGAAAAAGAAGAAAAATACCAACTGTAAGAACTCGCAAAGAACCAAAGGGATCAAGGTAAAGGTAATAGAAGAAGAACGAACCGCAGGAACGTTGAAGTTGATCGCCATTGCTCTGAGAAGGATAAGGGCACAAGCTGGGGACTTGAAGTTGACGATGGAAGGAGCTCTGGTGGGTTGAGGACGCGCGGTTGTTCGTTAGGGTTGCCGCCGGAGAGAGAATGCCAAAGGTCGAAGTTTGAAGGTAGAAGACGAGCAATTCAGAGAAATCTATTTATAGGCCGCTCGGAGTAGGGGTATTCTTGACTTATCTCTATGCCGTGCGTGGGTGGATCGAGGTGGTTCAGATGGATATGGTAACTGTTCACACGACAATCAAGGGATTGTACATAAGATTTGATGGCAAGTAATCATGACTTGGAAGAGACCTCGGTACAGGATCTTTCAGTTCTAAAATGGTGGTGTTGCTATGATAAGATCTTACCGATGGGTTGTTATTTTGGTATCTCAACCGTAATTGGGGTAAGAACAGTTGGAAATTGTGCGATATTTACTGAGATGCATGAATTAGAGCTAGATTTGATTAAATTCGATAACAGATTATGTTATGCTTGGAGAATGGGTTGAGAAAAATAGGTAACAGCAAGCATTATTTGGAGTAAATTTCGGAGCATCAGTATCATATACTCCGAAATTGGGGGGCATGTGTTGACATCATTTTTTTGGCACGTGTCAAGATGGTCAGAAGGGGCTAAACAGCAGAGAAAAAATTACTGTGTAGGTTGATAGCCGATGAAAATAAGCTTGTAAAGAAGGCTACTTATGAGTGGTGGCGGTGTGTGGAGAAGTTTATTCAAATTGAAGTGTTGCCGATAAGGTTAAGGGTATTATTGCTGATGCCGATGAAAGAAGACTTAAAGGCTGCTGCCGATGAAACAGGGAGTGTGCCGATGAAAAAGACTTGAAGGCTGCTGCCGATGGAACAGGGAGTGTGCCAATGGAAAGGAGGTCGATGAGAATACCATCGTGATTGAGGCGGACTAGGGAGTAAGATAGGAGTTAATTTCCTTTTCTACGTTTATTAGAGTCTGAGTTGTATCAGAGTCATGTGTTTCCTTAGATTTGGATTTAGTATCCTAGTCGTATTTGGTTACGTTTCTGTAGATCAGGATATAAATATAGAGTGAAGGGCAATGTAATAACCAATCAATCAATATCAAAAACCAGCTTTTACTCTTATTTACATCTATTTACTTTTCGGCGACTTCGTCAACTTGCATACTTTTTTCCTTTTTACGAGTTCTCATCGATTCGGCGAGTTGCATTGCTCCAGTGCAATCTTCGACGATCCTCGAGTTCCGCGTGAGTACCTCTTGGCCGTGACTTCTGGGCGTATCGCTGTTGTCAGGACCAAAGTGCTCGTATCTTCATCCTTATCGATTAACAGGTCAAATCGACTGGCACGCTTTGGATATCGATTTCGGGTATTAGCCATTTGTGTTTGCAGATCCACTTTTGCATCAACAAATACTGATAGTATAATCTATCATGGTATTTGGTTCACTCGATGGTAACGTAAATAGTCTTGTGAATTTATGTATAGAAGTTGTTCGTGATACTTGAGTGAAATATCTGATTTGTACTTACTATGTTTGTATGCATCCACTCGGTGATTTAGGGGAGCATGCTAGGACTGCTCCTGTTCTCTTGACATGCGGAATTGGAGATGCTGCTAGCTTGTAATTCGATAGATGCATAGAAATTTTTTTGGGTGCATAAAAATTGTGAGTGGTATCTATTCTGTTCACACATATGTTTTTATGTCTTTCTTACCCCTGTAAAGTTTTTGTGCTTGCTAAAACATTGTTCTATGCTTTTCTTTTGTCGTTGTAAGGTTTCTGTGCTTGCTAAAATATGTTTCTATTCCTGTCTTACCGTCGTAAGGTTTTTGCGTCTACTAAAACATGTTTCTATGCCTTTGTTGTGATGTAGGATGGTTGAAATGAATTCTTTCATTTGGTATGAGAGGTTAACGGTGGCTCGAAGATAGGACATGGCTTGTCCCGTCCACGACTTCCTTGGCTTGCGCAGCGGGGGCATTGTGTGATCTTGATGTAGTTCATGGGTTAGGGCCGTTACAATGTTTGTAATAATTGTCGGTGCCAAAAATATTTTTGCGCATCTTGACCATTGATTCTAGGAATCCGATCGCCCATCATGTGCTATATTCAAATTTTAAATTTTGGAGAAGACGAAATCGCCTCCGTGTTTTATGCGTGCGGTCTCCATGTTCTATGCATTATTTTCATGTTAATTTTACACTCTTGACCACTGATTCTATGCACTTAATCGGCCATCACATGCCAGGATTCAAATTTCAAAGGCGACAAGGTTGTCTCCATGTGGAGATGTTTTTATGCGGTAACAAAATTAATTTTTATTCATCCAACCACTAATTTCTATTCAACGTTGGCACCAAAAACTTTCCTACGCATCTTGACTAGTGATTCTATGCATCCAATCGGCCATTACATGTCATGATTTAAATTTTAAATTTTGAAAAACACAAGGTCGTCTCCATGTTTCTATGCTCTCGCTCGCAAGATCTATTCATAGATGAAATTCTATCTCATAGTGCGCAAAATTATGAATTTTAAGTTCTATGCAACATCGGCGCCAAAAACTTTTCTGTGCATCTTGGCTATTGACTTTATGCATCTAATCGGCCATCACATGCCATGATTCAAATTTCAAAGTTTAGAGAAGACAAGATCATCTTTATGTTTTACGCTTGCAGTCTCCATGTTTTATGCGTTGTTCCTATGTCAGTTATACACCCTATAGTGGGAAGCATAATGTTGGTGGAGACAATTATAGTGTTAAGTGAAATGTCCATCTCGCGGAAAGATTTTTACGTGGTAACAAAGTTAATTTTATTCATCCAACTACTAATTTCTATGCAATGTCGGTGCAAAAACTTTTTTATGCATCTTGACAATTAATTCTATGCATCCAATCGGGCATCACGTGCCATTATTCAAATTTTAAATTTATGAATTTTTATTTTTTTCAAAAAAATATTCACAATGGATCTTGAATCGTGCACAAAAATGTCAGGAGTCCAATGCTGAAAACCGTTTTTTAATCGGATGCTTCGTTGAGGAATTATCGTGAAAAAATGTAAGAGATTAGATTGGATGCATGCATGCATGTATGCATGTGTCAGCTTATGTCAGCGCGTGTCAGGTGCAGTTAGGTGGAACATCCAGCTTGCGGAAATGTTTTTATGCGGTAATGAATTGTTTTTAATTCATCCAATGACTAATTTCTATGCAACATCACGACCAAAACTTTTCTGCGCAGCTTGATCTGGATTTTTATACATCCGATTGGCTGGGTCTGTAGTGGTCCTCCACTCGCGCGTGCGTCAACTCTGCTGACCTGAATGGGTGGGCTAGCTGGGACCTGCACGCGCCTAGGTGGGGTGGCTGGTTGGGGCTTCTAATAACTATTTCTAGCCCTGGGCTCCCAATAGCCCAGGTCAGGTCGTTTGAGCCCTGCTATATTTTCTTCACTAGCTGCCGAGATTAGCAATATAAGAGATGTTTCCTTCTAAGAGCATCTCCAAGAGTTTGGCAATTTTCATTTGGCAAATCCTGTGTTTTGCCAAGTTGTAAAAAGATATGCCAAGTAAAAAAACAGTCTCTCTCCAAGAGTTTGGTATAATTCACTTGCCAAACCCAGATCTAACTTACATCAGGAACCCTGAGGGAGAAACAAAATTATGTTTATGCCCTTCCACCTCTTAAAAACTTACATCAGGAACCCTGAGAGAGAAACAAAATTATTTTTGTGCCCTTCCACCTCTCTCGTACATACGGATGCCAAGTCCGCTCCGCGCGCGCATATTTGCGCGTGCGAGGCCGGTGGATGGCAAGTTGCCAAGAATGCCAACCTCATTTGCCAAGCTGTTGGAACCCAAATTTTCTCATTTTGCCAAAATTGAAAGGATGCCAATCTCATTTGGCAAACTCTTGGAGATGCTCTAAGAAAGCAACAGTTCTCCTTGTGGTAGTTTGTATCGTGGTTTCTCCTGGCCTCCTCGTGAGTGGCAAGCCACCGGTCACCAAGGAACAGAGAGGATAAGATCCTAGAAGAATGTGACAAGTTCATCCGTCTAGGGTATCCTGTTTATGTTGTCTCCCGGCATAGTCCCTGTTGCGATGCTTTGAGGGCGGTTGAAAACAGAGACATGGACTACGTTGTCCTCCTACTCACAAATGAGGAGAAGGACAAGTACAGCATATCTAAGATCCTGGCGCTTCATGGGCTCTGTGAACTTTTTTTTTAGAGTTCTAGGGCAAAGACGCCCCGGCCTTTCACTTAATATCAAAAGACCATATCCGATTACAACACAGTTTAACCAAAAGAAGCCCAGCTCCATCCAGAAGCGGGAACGCCAACAATTCAACAACCAACGTAACCTCAGAAGAAGAAAGGGTCTAAAGATTCAGGACAAAACAGCTTAAAGAAACGCCGGCCGCCGCTGTTATAACCACACCAACACCCATTTTTCGGAGCCAACTTCCTGATAGGCTCAGGGAAACAACCCCGAGAGCTTTTCAGCCGCCTAGAAAACATCTTCGGGGCCCCCCAACAGTCACGCCTCTGAAGAACTTTGCGCCTCTCTTCTGAGCATGTCAGGGAGCCAAGACACCATCCTTGCTGAAGTCTTCAGATCCCTCAGAAAATTTTCCAAGAGACCCCTCTTGTCCGCCGGGCACAGAACTATCCAGTTCTGAAGAAGCCCATGAATCTTGTAGAAAAGAACATCCATACTTCGCCATCCAA
Organism: Saccharum spontaneum; assembly: GCA_022457205.1. Classification (NCBI taxonomy): domain Eukaryota; kingdom Viridiplantae; phylum Streptophyta; class Magnoliopsida; order Poales; family Poaceae; genus Saccharum; species Saccharum spontaneum. The sequence goes on along the minus strand of CM039595.1, from coordinate 73,394,599 downwards.
TTTTCTGAAAACAAAGCTCATTCCTGAGTTTCCAAATAGACCAAAGGACAGCAGAAGTAATCATATTCACTACACTATCTTTCCTGTGACTTAACCAAAACTTCCCAATACTAATAATATCCCCTCCTACTTGAATTCCTAGAATCTCAGAAATCACAATCCAGCATCCACTAGCAACAACACAATCAAAGAAGAGGTGTTGACAAGTTTCTTTTTCATCATAGAACAAACAAGTAACATCATCTACCTTTCTTCATTTGGCCAGGTTATCTCTAGTCAGAGTTCTGTTATGAATTAAAAGCCACAAGAACATATGTACTCTTGGTGGGATCTTAATCCCCCAGATAAGCGAAACATGCACTTGTTTAATCCCTCTAAAGTTTATGACTTTATAAAGAGACTGGGAAGAATAAGTGCCTTTGGAAGAAAACTTCCAAACCATATTATCCTCCTCCTCTGTTAACTGGACCGTGGAGATCAATTCAACTAAATCTAGCCAAGATTGGTACAAAGTCTCACTCACATTTCTCCTAAAGGTACATTTCAAGTTTTGCCCATCCCATAACTCTGCAATTGTCTTACCATGCTCATTAATGATCCTGTAAATGGGCCAAAACTGTATGGCTAAGCTTGAAGACCCTAACCAGTTGTCCTCCCAGAACCTAATCTTTCTCCCATTACCAACTTTCCAAAAATAACCCATTTTAGCCGCCTGAGCAGCCCACATGAAGCCTTTAAAGAAGCTAGAAGTACCTGAGGTTCTAGACTGAAACACATTTGGATGTAGAGTATCATATTTAAAATCTAACACCTCTTTCCAGAGCTTGTCCCTATCTGTATTATATCTCTTGAGCCAGGAAGCTAAAAGACAAATATTCAGGTCCCTTAGGTTAGGAACCCCTAAACCTCCAAACTCTTTACACATGGAAACCAGTTCCCAATTTGCTAGATGGTACATGTGATTATTCTTAGAATCATCCCAGAGAAAGTTACCCATATGGGTGTTTAACATTTTAATGGCCCACTTGGGAAACTTGATAAAGGACAAAAGGTAAACTGGAATACTAGAAAGACAAGCTTTAATTAAGACCACTCTAGCTGCTAGAGAAAGAAGCCTCCCTCTCCAACCTGCTATCTTATTCATAATCTTGTCTACTAGCGGTTGTATGTCATCTCTGTTTAAATTGTCAAAATGTAAAGGAATGCCTAAGTACTTAATAGGAAACTTTCCCACAGGGCAAGAGAGAATATGTGCTAACCTATGAACTTCATTATCATCAAGATTAATGGGGACCATTTCACTTTTGTGGAAATTAATTCTCATTCCTGATATTTGTTCATACCACATGAGTATACACTTAAGATTTTCCAACACAGCGTCCTCTGCCTTGGAGAAGAGGATTGTATCATCTGCATATTGCAGTGCGACAATTCCTCCCACTCGAAAATCTTCTAACAAACCTGTTATTAAACCCCTATCCACAGCTTTCCTAAGCATTCTAGATAGGCCATCACCTACCAAATTGAACAAAAAAGGGGATAGCGGATCTCCTTGCCTTAAACCTTTTCCAGGTTTAAAGTAGGTACTTTCTTCCCCATTTACCAAAATACCCAAGGACCCCCCTACAACAACATGTTTGATCCAGTTTATCCAAACTGGATCAAAACCCCTGGCTTCTAACATGTCAAACAGAAAACTCCACGACACTCTGTCGTAAGCTTTTTCATAGTCTAGTTTAAGAACTACACCTGGTTCACCACCCTGCTGAACACTGTGAACCAACTCATGTGCTACAACAACACTTTCAAGGATATACCTTCCTTTAATAAACGCAGATTGTGTTGGGGCAACTATCCTTTGCACTACAGAGGTCAGTTTTATTGTTAAAAGCTTAGAAAAGAGCTTAAAACTACACTTTAAAAGACTAATAGGCCTAAATTGTTTCATGTTAGTTGCCTCTCCTACTTTAGGTATTAAAGTAACCAACGCAAAGTTTAGTCTTTTTAGATATAGCACACCTTTATGAAACTCATTAAAGAGATCAACCAAATTAGATTTAATGAGATTCCAGAATTTCTGGTAGAAGAGAAAGGGCAAGCCATCAGGGCCTGGGGCACCTTCTGCATAGCAACTAAAAACAGCTTCCTTAATTTCATTCTCTGTAAAAGGAGCTATAAGTAACTCGTTTTCCTTTCTAGAGACCTTATCCTCTTCCTCCCAAAAATCTTGATACAGATTTAGAGCAGAGTCTGGATCCTTTGCAAAAAGGTTCTTATAAAAATCTAAGGCCACTCTCATCATCCCTTTTTGATCATAAACGAAACCTGCATTACTCTCCAAGCAGTCAATCTTTTTTTCCTACTTCTCTGGTTAGCCACAGCCTGAAAGTAGGTTGTATTCTTGTCCCCTTCAAGAATGTTCCTATCTCTGGAACGTTGTCTAATTGTTATTTCTTCCAAAGCCCATATCTGCTCCAACTGGTTCTCAATACTTTCTAACTCTCTCCTCTCATTAAACAAAAGATCCCTAGTTTCAGCTAGACTTTCCAGTCTAGTGAACTCCTTAGAAAGTTCTACTTTAGATTTATTTTGGGCCGCCACTTCATTCGCTGCCCAACCTCTGATCATTCTTCTCAGAGTCCTAACTCTAAACTGCCATCTATCTATACTATTAGAAAAAGAGCAAGGAGTCCTCCAAGCTTTCTCTACCATACTATTAAACGAGGGTTTTTCTAGCCACCATTTTTCAAACCTGAATCTTTTTTTTGCCAAAGCAAGAGTTAACACCTGAATCTACCACTAGAGGGTTGTGATCACTTGGAATTCTATCTAAAGCTTTAACACTAGCTAAAGGAAAAGCAACATCCCACAGCCCTGAGACAAAAATCCTGTTGATTTTAGCTAGAATGGGATGTTCCTGATTATTTGTCCAAGTGAATTTTTTATTGCTGGGATTGAGCTCCATCAAAGCCCATTTACTAACCCACTCATTAAAACCATCAGCCCACCTATGATTATATATACCATTGCTTTTATCAGAAGCAAATCTAACAAGATTAAAGTCACCTCCAACCATGATTGGACCCTTCCAGGACCCCATCACAATTTCTAATTCATCTAAAAACTCTTGTCTAAGCTCATCATAAGCTGGACCATAAACAACCACAAGTTTCCAGGCAAAACCATTCGATTTGTTAGTCAAAATAACACTAACAGAAAATTTTAAGACCTTATCCACAGCCATATTGAACACATCCCTATTGGCACCCACCAAGATTCCTCCTGCAGATCCCCTAGCTTCTAAATGGTGCCAATTAAAAGGAACATTTCCTGACAAAGTTTTCAAAAAACTTGTTGATAGTGGGTTTTTCTTAGTTTCCATAATACCCACAAACTCAGCATGAGAATCTCTTATTCTACTAATCAGGGCTGGAACCCTACCAAGTTTACCCTATCCTCTAATATTCCAAAACAAGCCTATCATTTAGATTTTTTCTTATGTTTTTTCCTAGGGCCTACTTTGGACCAACCCAATTACTGGTCGTCCTTATTAAGATTAGAGATACCATTCTGATCATTCTTGTTAGGTGTCCTAATTATATTTTTTGTTTTCTCATGCAGATCCTTGTCATACAATCCTGTTTCCACAGAATTGCTAGAACAACCAGAGTTGGTACATCTAGATTTCATATCAGCTATCCTAGAAGAGTCTAGCTCTATCATCTTATCTAATATAGGATTTCCATCCTCTATACCTATGCCAATATCCTTGGCCACAGTAATTAACTGTTCTTTAGAAACAACATGAGAATTTAATGGTTTCTTGTTTTTACCTGCATTGTCTTCCAAATTCCATTTCCTCTTGAATTCCTGAGCATTTGCTATAACAGTCCTGCCATTATCCATGAGTCTGCTGCTTCTCCTGGATGGAATCACAGGCCCCCATCGTTGCTTGGTAGTAGCCTTTTTTGCTTTCTCTAGATATGTATCCAATTGATGCTTCTCCTTATCTTCTTCAGTTGGTTGAGACCAAGGTATATCTTCTCCAACCTCATCTCTATTTTCTATCAGACCAGAAATTTCAGAAGGAAGGTCTTGACTACACTGATGTTGTTTCCCAGGACTGCAACTCTTGCTATCGGTATCTGTAATAATGAAGCTCTGATTCTTCAGTTGCAGATCATATCTCTGTCTTCCTCTAAGTTGTCATCTTCCACCTCATCCCCTTCCAATTCCATAGCCCCAAGCAGGCTAGCACAATCAATAGCTAGAGAATCCTTATGAGAAGGTATACCTTCATCTTCAAATAATAATGCTCTTTTAGTAGATTTGCCACCCCCTGAAGAACCACCACTAGAAGAGCCATCACCCCCCTGTGGTTTATCAGATTGTCCCCCTTCTGTTGGTCCCTAATCACTAACTTTCTTTGGTTCATCCTCAGTCTTCTTGATGTTGTCCTTTGGATCATCATCATCATCATCTAGCAGATCATCTTCTTCTAATTCCTCCACCCCTCTAGAGTCACCATCAGAAGAGGTACCAACTTGAACATAACCCTCAGGCTTGAAAGAGATTTTGTAGACTCCAGACTTGAACACATAAAGCTTCTCCATAGGGAGTCTAGTAGGGTCTTTGCATAGAATCTTTACTCTGACCAAACTGAAGAAACTATTAAAAACTGACTGCCAATCCATTTCAATCATTAGACCTAGGCTTGAAGCTACCTCCCTTATAGTATCCCAATCAACCCACTTTGGGGCAATTCCTTTGATCTGAACCCACACCTCAATCAAGCTTCCCACAGGTTCCACATCTCCATTCCACACACTCAGAGACACAACAACTTTAGGTTTGTTCAACTGAAAGAGAGAGGCCTTGCCAATCACAAAATTCTCCACCGTCCTGCTCGGAGGAAACCTAATAATGTAGCTAGAATCATCAGTCTTCTTCAATTGCCAGTTCCAGTCCTTGTCAAACAAATCCCTTAAATTTTCTAGAATTCCATCTTCATCTATTTTCCCTTCCACAATTATGAGCACTCCAAGGTTGTCCATACCGTTCCAGTGACTGAATCTATCACCCCTTGCCCCCACATCAATATGATAGAATCCTAGACCAACACAAGCACTACCATAATACTGAGCAGCCATGGGGGGTTTGAGCCATTCTAGGCAATTCTCCACCACATGGTCAGTGTGACGGCAAATGAAGAAAACCCTAGGCCGATTGCAGGTCGAACTCAAATGCCCCATCTCTCCACAGTTAAAACAGACAACATACAGATTCCTATTCAGAGCAGTTCCTATATGGTTCTCCCCATTCTCAGCCTGTCTAGAGCTCTCACCCTCTACCACTCCCTCTCGCTGATGCTCTCTCACATTAGACGCTTGATTCAGACTTTGCCCAACCTGCTGCCTAATCGGTTGTTGCGATCTCCCTCTACCTCTTCTAGGATTGCCGCCTCCTCTAGGCCGTGGACCCTCAAACTGTCGATAATAGCTTTGCTGAGGGGGGGATGATGGTGGACCCGACCTTGGTTTGGGAAGAAGCCAAAGGGCGGTGGCGGACGATGATTGTAGTAGGGCAGAGGTGGCTGCTGCGGGAACTGGTTCCAGCCGCCTCCCCCTAGTTCTCCCAGTTCTCTTCGGGGCCTCGGGGCCTGGGTCCGCGCCCCCTTCCTCTCCCAGCCATCGAAGCCTTGACTGTTGGGGTAATCACTGGTGGCACAAGCGGCAAACTGAAGCCAGGAGAAGAAGCGGGAAAGCTGGAGTTTCAAATGGTGACAGTTGGAGACTTGGCCAGCGGGTGGTGACCGCGCTCAAGGATCGTGTGCGACGTCGTGCACGTTCAGCAGGACATCAATTGTATCCAGTGTGTCTAGTGTTTTTAGTGCGTTGTTTCTACTGTCATTTAAATAGCTGGTTAAGCGTGTGTTTTACATCTGCGGTGTGCAGAACCTCTGTGTAACTTCCCTAAGTACTGTCATTCGAAATCTGAGAAAAATAGCTCTGTCCTCGGTGGTTTGAGGTACAGGGTCCAAAACTCTTGTGTTCTTGTGTGTTCTTTGATCCTGCCACTGTGATATTTGTGTCTTGTGATTGACCTTGGTTCAATACGTGGTATCGGAGCCGATCACAAGCCAAAGCGTTGCGTGTGTGCGTTGTTTTGATCTATTCGTGATGAGTGACCAGAGTTCGAGGAGTGGAGGTGCAGGCGGCGGCGGCCATGGTGATCGCGGGTGGTACAATTACCCGCAGTTGACGTCGACCAACTACACAAGCTGGAGCATCCGGGTGCAAGCTATCATGGAAGATCAGGGTGTCTGGGAGGTGGTGGAACCGCCAGAGGGGACGTCGATGACACAAATAGCAGATCAGTCCAGGAAGGACAAGACGGCACGAGCGCACTTATTGCAGTGCCTGTCTGATGATCTGTTGATGCAGGTGGCGAAGAAGAAGACAGGTAGAGAAGTTTGGGAGTGCCTGAAGTCAAGATCGTAGGTGCAGATCATGTACGAGATGCACGGTTACAGACGCTCAAGAGTGAATTCGACGCCTTGAAGATGAAGGAGGATGAAACAATCGACTCCTATGCTGGTAAACTGACGGGGATGTCGGTGAGGTACAAAAATTTGGGTGGGACTCTGGATGACGCGGCATTGGTGAAGAAGTTGTTTGATTCTGTACCGGAGAGATTCATCCAAGTCGTCGCCGGGATCGAGCAATTTTACAATCTCAAAACCTTGGTGTTCGAGGAGGCAATTGGGCGTTTGAAGACCTTCGAAGAGAGGACTCGGCGGGGAGCCGGGAACAAAATGACAGAAGACAGGCAATTGTTGCTCACTCAAGCAGAGTGGGAGGAGAGGCAGAGGAAGGCCACTGGTGACTCATCGGGGAGAGGGAAGTCATCGGAGGCCGGACGGGGTCGAGGCCGAGGTAGAGGCCAAGGTGGAGGTCGTGGCCATACTCAAGGCCATGACAACACTGTTGGGGGAGGTGGCAAGAAGGATAAGAGCCATATTCAGTGTTTCAAGTGTAAACAGTATGGTCATTATGCCAACCGTTGCCCAGGCGGAGAGAAGGAGGAGGCGGCGCATCATGCGCGGGCGGAGATGGAGCCGGCGCTGGGATTGATGCTTGTTGTTGCTAAAGAAGGAGAGGGTCTGGTGTTGATGCCGAAGTCCAGGAGACAAATCCATGTCTGTCAGAGCGGGCGGCGGGGTGCTGTGGATCTGACAGAGGAGAAGGTGGTGCCGGAGTTACATCTGACCGGTGGAGGGGAGTTCACTAGAGATAGCTGGTACCTAGACAACAGAGCAAGCAATCACATGACCGAAGATCCCGGGAAGTTTGCGGAGCTTGATGGGGGAGTCACCGGCAAGGTGAAGTTTGGAGATGGTTCATCGGTGCAGATTGAGGGGAAGGGCTCAATTCTGTTCAGGTGCAGATATGGAGAGCACTGGTTGCTCCGAGATGTCTACTACATCCCCAAGCTCAAGAGCAACTTGGTGAGTCTCGGTCAGCTCACTGAAGATGGTTGTAAGGTGGAGATGGATGAGGATGTCCTGAAGGTGTTTGAGAAAAAACCCATGAGACTACTGTTGAAGGTGAAGAGATCCTCAAACAGACTATATCGTGTTGATATGAAGCCAGTGATGTCTGAGTGCTTGATGGGTAGTGTGGAAGAGCCAGAATGGCTATGGCATGGACGGCTAGGCCATGTCAATTTCAGAACTCTGAAGATGGTTGGGGAGAAGGAGATGGTGGGTGGAGTGCCGGTAATAAATCAACCGACAAGTTGTGCCATCCATGTCTTGCAGGGAAGCAAACAAGGCAACCATTTCCAAGTGCAGCCAGTTTCAGAGCTCAGCAAGCACTGGAGATGATCTATGTTGACCTTTGTGGTCCAATTACTCCATCTACTGCAACTGGTAATAAGTATTTTATACTCTTTGTTGATGATCATACTAGATTCATGCATGTGTATATGCTGAAAAGTAAGGATCAGGCCACTGCTGCATTAGAAAAATATAAAGCAGAAGTTGAGAATGCAGCAGAGAAGAAAATCAAGACTATTCGTTCAGATCGTGGGGGGGAGTTTCTGTCAGCAGCTTTTGCAGGGATTTGTGAAGCAGCTGGGATCAGAAGGCAGCTCACTGCCCCATATACACCACAACAAAATGGGGTGGTGGAGAGAAGGAATAGAACAGTGGTAGAGATGGCTAGAACTATGATGAAGAGTATGAAACTTCCAGGGAAATACTAGGGAGAGGCAGTTAGGCATGTTGTTTATTTGCTAAATAGGCTGCCTACAAGAGTTGTGTTGGAGAAAACACCATATGAGATGTGGGTGGGCAGAAGACCACATCTTGGACATCTAAAAACTTTTGGATGTTTAGCTCACATGAAAGTAAATGTTCCTCATTTGAAAAAGTTAGCTGACAGAAGTCAGAAAACAATTTATTTTGGAGTGGAAGAAGGCTCCAAGGCACATAGATTATATGATCCTCTACAGAACAAGGTGTTGGTCAGTAGAGATGTCATATTTGAGGAGGGTGTGTCATGGAGTTGGAACTCTGGAGAAGAGGGGACAGAGAATTTTAGAGTGGAAGAGGATAATCTAGTTCCTATCAACTTGTGGGAACCAAGTGGAACAGGGGTAGTACCTGTGGAGATAGGAGCAGAGACAGTTGAAAATGTAAATGATGTTGCTGGAGGTAATCTGGAGCAGTCAACACAAATGGATAATATACCACAGCATGGTGGGGAGTCTTCACACTCAGCAAGCTCAGATGGAGCAGCAGATCCTATTGCAACATATGGTTCGGGATCAGTGCAGTATACACTAGAAGAATCAGGAGTGCAAGGAGGATACAGTTCAGATGAAGAACCTCAAAGGTTCAGGAATCTGAATGATATTTATGAACAAACAGATATGGTTGAACTGCAGTATGATTCAGATGGTGAGGCTCTACTGGCAGAGATAGATGAGCCAAATAACTATTTTGAGCCAGCTGGAAATCCAGATTGGGAGGGAGCTATGGACAAGGAGATTCAGTCCATTGAGAAGAATGGAACATGGAGTTTGTCTAAGCTACCAGCAGGGCACAAGGCAATTGGGCTCAAGTGGGTTTTTAAGCTGAAGAAGAATGCTGAGGGTGAGGTGGTGAAGCACAAGGCTAGACTTGTGGCCAAGGGGTATGTGCAGAAGCAGGGTGTGGACTATGAAGAAGTCTTTGCACCAGTTGCCAGAATTGATACAGTGAAGTTTATTTTGGCATTGGCTGCAAACAGAGGCTGGCAGGTTCATCACCTGGATGTCAAGTCTGCATTTTTGCATGGAGTTTTAGAAGAGGAGGTTTATGTCAAGCAACCAGATGGGTATGTGGTGAAAGGCAAGGAAGATTCTGTGTTAAAGCTGAACAAGGCATTGTATGGCCTCAAGCAGGCTCCAAGAGCATGGAACATGAGACTTGATAGCAGTTTGAAGAAACTTGGCTTCAAGAGATGTTTGTGTGAACAAGCTGTATACACAAGAGGGTCTGGGAAAGACAGTGTACTCTTAGGTGTATATATTGATGATCTCATTGTGACAGGGAATGATCCAATGGAGATTGAAAAATTCAAACAACAGATGACTGGTGAATTTGAAATGAGTGACCTTGGTCTTCTGTCTTACTATCTGGGAATAGAAGTAAATCAGGAGAAGGAGTATCTGACCATAAAACAGACTGCATATGCAAAGAAGGTGTTAGATCAGTTTGGTATGGGAGAGTGTAATGAAACAAAGTATCCTATGGAACCTGGTTTGAAACTGCATGAAGATAAGCATGGAGAGAAGGTTGATGCAACAAATTACAGGAAAATGATAGGGTGCATGAGATATTTGCTGCATACTAGACCTGATTTGGCATACTCAGTTGGTGTTGCAAGCAGGTTTATGGAGAAACCTACAGTATTACATCTGAAAGCTGTGAAACAGATACTTAGATACCTCAAGGGGACAACAGAGCTTGGGTTGGTGTATACCCAAGAAGGGAAGGAAGAAGTGCTCACTGGTTATTCAGACAGTGATCATGGGGGTGATGTTGTAGGGAGGAGGAGCACAGGTGGAATGGCGTTCTATTTGAATGATAGTCTGATATCTTGGTGCTCACAAAAACAGAAGACAATGTCCCTTTCTTCCTGTGAATCAGAATTCATGGCTGCCACTGCAGCGGCAAGGCAAGCTTTATGGCTGAGGAATTTGTTGTCAGAAATAACAGGGAAAGAACAGCAAGTTGTGACTCTGTATGTGGACAACAATTCAGCCATTGCACTCATGAAGAACCCAGTCTTTCATGGTAGGAGCAAACACATAGATATAAAATATCACTTTATTAGAGAGTGTGTGGAGCATGGGCAGATAGCAGTGCGAAGAGTTTCTACTGAACTGCAGAAAGCAGACGCACTGACCAAGCCATTGTCAGCCATCAAGCTGGCAACCATGAGATATATGATGGGGGTTCGTGAGCTTAGCTCCCACCAGGATTAGGGGGGAGAGTGTTGGGGTAATCACTGGTGGCACAAGCGGCAAACTGAAGCTAGGAGAAGAAGCGGGAAAGCTGGAGTTTCAAATGGTGACAGTTGGAGACTTGGCCAGCGGGTGGTGACCGCGCTCAGGGATCGTGTGCGACGTCGTGCACGTTCAGCAGGACGTCAGTTGTATCCAGTGAGTCCAGTGTTTTTAGTGCGTTGTTTCTACTGTCATTTAAATAGCTGGTTAAGCGTGTGTTTTACATCTGCGGTGTGCAAAACCTCTGTGTAACTTCCCTAAGTACTGTCATTCGAAATCTGAGAAAAATAGCTCTGTCCTCGGTGGTTTGAGGTACAGGGTCCAAAACTCTTGTGTTCTTGTGTGTTCTTTGATCCTGCCACTGTGATATTTGTGTCTTGTGATTGATCTTGGTTCAATATTGACAACCTTGACGAAACTCTGCCTCTTCCCCTCACCCCAGATGTCTTCAGCGAAGCTCAGCTTGGATGGCGGCTCATCCCACTTATCTCCTCCACTGACGGGGAAGCAATCCGCTGGCCTGAAAGATTTGGTGAGCCACAGATCACGGCGGATCCACACCAGGTTCTCGTCTCTCACCTCCCAAACCCTATCTCCCGAATTGGATTTGGGGACGAACCACAACTGCCCCCAGAAATCCTGGATCTCATCCCCCTCCAATGGGTCTCGGGTTTTGGGTTTGGGTGACAGAGACGACCGAAACCGCGACCACCAAAGATGCGGTTCTGCCACCTGCCCCACCCTCAGCACGCCACGTCCCCCCCTTCCAGGAGAGAGGCTGGCAGCCGGGCCAAGGTGGGCGATGGAGCGCTTGGCACGTGGGGGAGTTCCCCTTTCCCTGGATGGCGAGTCAGGGAGCCTCCTCGTTGGCTGCGAGGGGATCGCCTCCCTCTCCACCACGGAAGGACACGCCATCTGCCCCATCCTCAGCACGCCACGTCCCTCCCTTTCGGAAGAGAGGCTGGCAGCCTGGCCAAGGTGGGCGATGGAGCGCTTGACACATGGGAGCGTTCCCCTTTCCCTGATTGGCGAGTCAGGGAGCCTCCTCGTCGGCTGCGAGGGGATCGCCTCCCTCTCCACCACGGAAGGACACGCCATCTGTCTCATCCTCAGCACGCCACGTCCCTCCCTTCCGGAAGAGAGGCTGGCAGCCTGGCCAAGGTGGGCGATGGATCGCTTGACACATGGGAGCGTTCCCCTTTCCCTAATTGGCGAGTCAGGGAGCCTCGTCGCCGGCGAGCGAAGGGGCCTTCATTTCTTCCGTGGAAGCCGACGATAGAAAGCCCAAAATGCAGCGGTGTCTTGCACAGTTGCATTGGGCTCTGTGAACTTGCTGCTGCTTCTCATCATGAGCAGGTAAAATAATCCATCTTTAACTAGCTTGTGAACCTTTCATACTATATTTGCTACTATGAAATATATATATATAAGGATCGAATATATATAATATTAACCCTGTTTTATGTGGACAGGTCATGGGCCGAAGGGCACTGATGTGATATGTAAAACAAAACGTCTGCAATTTAGTAATAAAGTCATTCAAGGTCTCATCATTGTGGCACGCTGTATCTTCATCATTAAGGAAAAGTGATTAATGATCAAGATTCATGGTGCCTTTTTGCTCTTGCGCTTGCGGATGTCTCTTATTGTGTATACGGACTATGAAACAGTCACAGAATCAGGAGTGAATTAATAAACATGCATATATATATAAAGGTTCCCTCTCTATCATCATTAATTCATCAGATAACTAATTTCTTCAGTTTATTCATCAATTGAAGTACGTGCTGCGAGATATATAATTCCTGCCTCTATCCATAATTCATCAGTCGTATGTGTGTGACACGCATGGATCAGGAATGTGTGTGCATGATGAGGATCTCGATTACATGCATCCTCGCATACATACGTCTCACTGCCATTTTCTCACAGACACCGTACCTAGCGTGCAGCTAGCAGACACGAACCTTGGGAACCATCAACGCCCAGATGTGAACCAGAATACAGAGTACAAACCCAGCACATGAGCAGTGGTGTGTGCGCGCTCACGCGTAAGAGAGAATGGACCTTGAGCTAGCGAGTGGAGGAAGAGTCATCAACGATGGCAGGCAGAGGCAGCTAAGCTAGGAAGGTCAACTCTCTTGATCCGCTGAGAGAGAGCTGGAGAGAGCAAGTGTCATGCATGTGTGCAACTACGAGAATTGCCTTCAATCCAACCTGTCCACGTCCCCACAACCAATAAAAAACCAACCCAAAATATTTGGATGTAAATAAATACTTTAAAATTAGCCCAGCGACTCGTGTCGCTCGCCGCGGCGAGTGGATGGCGACGCATGACGGCCAGCGAGGAGAGGCGGTACCAGGTGTTCAAGGACACCCTCCGCTGCATCGACGAGCACAACGCGGGCGTCCACTCCTTCCGGGTGCTGCTGCTAGCTGCCCGCCCTTCACGTTTCAAGTGCTAGTGCTATCTTGTTTCTCAAGTCCACGCTCCACAGGGGCGTCAAATGAGTTTTTATTCCGCGAATAATATAAATATCTAGCAGAAAAACAGCTACGCACTACTGGTTCCGATAGTCCATTCGTAATCCATCCAGCTACTGATAGCCATGCTCAAGGCTTATCACAAACGCAACCCCAGGTCGAGTGATGACGCCTGATAAAAAAAAAACCAACAATTTTTCCCAATACCAACTCAAACAGGAGCGAGCTGTAACTCAGCATAGGCAGTATAAAAAGAAACTGGGAGCAGTTACATCAAATCCCATATTTGATACGGTCAAAGACGACACACGTGGGGGCAAGTATGTCAGTGAGACATGGATGGCAAATAAATCTAGGATTAAAAGATTTTAATGATTAAAAAAATATCTAATTATCCCTTTCTTACTGTCGTCAGTGCCACTGACCAAGACACCAAGTCAACTAGCCTAAAAACTGCAATGCTTACTCCATGTTACAACACTATGTATAATTGACAAGTAAAACTAAGCTGCATCTCCCATATACTCTGCTGTTCCAGCGAAATTATATAGGAAAGGAAGCTATGGCATCATCGCAGCTCACTCACTGACAAGTAAATTAAAGCCACATCTCCCATGTATGTCACCAATGTCCAATGACTGCAACTCCTCCCTTCCCACCCAAGAAACTAAAAATAACAGCAAGAACCAGAGCACCAATGACACTTTGCTTGCCACATTTCATATCTCTGAGAAAAGAAACCATGTTCTCTGCACTATGCCTAAACTTCAGACCTTTGACACTGCAATGGCAAAACATATGTCAGAGAGTTAAAAGATCAGCTCAACATACCAAGATCAATAGGGAACACAGCAAATGTTCAAAGTAAAATGGTTCATGTAAAAATCAATAAATTCAGAACTCAGGCAAACACATCTTGTTCAGGGGAAATGTAGCGCAAGAATGCCAAAGTAAGGCACAAGACAACAAGTACCTGCTAATTCTGTACAAACTAGAGATGAAGAGGTTGCTTTGGACTAGAACTGAACTTCACATGTTGCCTTATTGTGCCCTGTTTGTTTGCACCTGCTACAGAGTCGTATGAGAGTGCTTATCTTGTTGGGGTTAGACCGCTTCCTTCTCGGTTTATCTGATGAGCGCTGCTTGGGAGGCAGTGGGAGTAGATTTGCCCCGGCACTAAAATCAACACTATCCATGTCAGGTATTGGGAAGATTATTCCTGAGTATGTCAGACGGTAGCTTTCTATTCTAAAGAACTTTGGGCAGTAGTCATAGAAACTGCGACCAAGCCTGTTGAACACAGCAATGGCATGCATGCAGGGGAGGCCAGAGAGTTGCCACCGCCGGCACGTGCATTCCCAATTTCCAATATTAACTACAAAAATTGCATTGCCCCTCACTTCAAACACAGTCTCGGAGGAACACAACACAGTCATTTTGCCAGCCTTCAGCATCTCATCCTGCACTTTGTATTCCATAGTAGGTGTTAAAGGCCCTTCCCACGCCTTGCAAGCTTCAAGCCTTGATTCTATCACTTCCTTAATCTTCACTCTCAGTGAGTCTACCATCAGCACTATGGAACTCTCCTTCTTGGTTGGTATCCAGTTATTAAAAGCATCAGCAATGTTCAAGGAGAAATGATCATACCTGCAGCCTCGGAAAATGGCATCTGACCAATGCTCTGGCTTGCTCGCAATGATCCAGTCAGCAGCTTCACTGGATATATTCCTTATGCTCTCGATGGATGCATTAAAATCCTCGATGCTGCATGCTTGGGCTGCACGAGTGAAATCCTCAACCATCCCCTCCCTTATTTGTTGTGACCATGGTCCCTTCCTCAGCTCTCCTTTAAATTCCTCAATGATATGATGCAAACAGAAGGCATGTTCGCCATCCTCAAACACGTGAGAAACAGCAGCATCCAGACCCATTTGTCCATTGGACAAGAATGTCATGCCATTGCAAGGGTAGTTGTGGGTTTGGAGAGCTATTTTCAGATGCATTAAGAACCAACCCCAGCTATCATAATTTTCATCTTCAACCACATTAAATGCCAACGGAAAGACATCATCATCTGCATCAACCACAGCAGCCACAAGCAACTTGTACTCATTCGTTGCTTTCAGTGGGACCTTGTCCAGAAATAAGAGGGGCCTGCACCCATTTACAAAGCCATGCAAACAAGCATGAAATGCAACAAAAAAGCGGCGGGATTTCATATCCACCTCCAGAGACAGCACACTTATACTTCCTGGGTTGGTCTCCTCAAGTCTCTGACAATACCAGGGTAACTGATCGCGAGTCTCCCTGATAGCATGATAAATCTCTTTCTCTGCTACTTCTTTGCCTCGCCAAACCTGTGAATATGTTAGTGTAATTCCGTATTCTTCAAATAATTCCTTTACAAGTTCCTTTGGCTTAAAGTTTGAGTTAACATTCAGCTTCTCCTTAATGATAGTAGTCAACCACTGTCTTGTTGCTCGACGCTGACCCCCTCCACTTCCTCCACCACAAGTATGTTCATCTGTCATTCTCTTGATAGCAAATTTCTTGTTACGAGATGATTCAGATGCATGCAACCGCCAGGTGCAGCCTCCTTCTGCAGCACATTTTACAGTGACGCGAGTGGTTTCATTTTTTATGAACCGGTACACAAATCCTTTCCCAATAGCATACTTGCACAACTGAGCACGGAAATCTTTCACATTATCAAATTCTTGACCAACTCCTTTGATAATGTCATCCCACAACACAATAGGATTGTTAGGTCCCTGAGGAGGCTCATGCATGATCTCAGAACCAACATATGGATTGAATGCATCATCAAACAGACTAACTGCTTCCCTGCAAAAAAAAGTTACAAAATTGACAAAAATCTGTCAAAAAAAGTAATCCTTTTTGGCAAATAATATGGAGAGAAAGATATGAATGTGTAACAAGTTGCCTGGGGATATTATCAGCAAGAGCAAGCTTTTGCTGATCGAGAATATCTGATGTGAAGGAAGCGCCTCCAGCTGTGGTGGTAAATGCGATGTCATTCCCAAATTCCAACTGAAAAACCCTAGTTTTGAGAAAGATGGAAACGGTAACTGGGAGTGGACAATGTAGTAAAAAAAACAGAATCACTGACTAATGAACAAAGTAAATAATATGACTGCAATAGTGTAATAGGATATAGTAACAGAACTGCAAAATAGACATTCAAGATGAACTAGACCACATGTCCACTGGGAACTTTATTTGATTTAAACTAAAGGTATGGACCATAGTCCATAAAAGTGAAGCTATTCCTTGAAATGAAGAAACAACTTCAACAGATGGCAGTAAGTAGAAAAATTTTATACAGCTAAAATTTAGGATCACAGAGCGCATGCAACCAGTCGATGAAAATGTTGGCATTGGCATGGACTGGTTCGTGGTAAGGGTCAGTGGACCAGAGTAAAGGCTAGATTGTTATCGCTAACATTGAACTTGATACCTCCCATCATGAGACTCTACTAGCACTTATTTTTTTATTTCTTTGCTTGAACCCAGGAGGAGATTATGTTTTTCATATGTAGAGAAACTTTCTAACACGACTCACTAACAACCTAACAGAATGCATAGATATGTGCAGCTAACAGACAAATGTAGGAACTAGCATCCAGTTAATTCATAGCATCAACAGATGCATTTTTCTCAGCATTTACATTGAAAGCAGTTTATTCTGCATAACATCTCAGAGCAAAGAAGGCATGCAAAGATTAAGCAATTGTGTGTAGGTTGATCCAGCACCTGTTGTCTTCATTTTCAGTAATAACTGAAATTGGTTGTCTCACATTATCTGTGATAGCTTGAACTGTGTTGCCAGGGGCGCTGGTAGCTGGCTTGCTGCTTCTGATTACCCTAGAAAGGGATAGCATTAATTGTCATGCTTATAAGAGTATGGGGTTGTTGATAATGTTGATAAAAAAAAGCCGAGCGATACCACGTACTTGTTTTTGGAAGTGGGTCTTTTCCTTTTGTCGCCACTAGCAACAGAGCCAGATGTAGCTCCAGAATGTGTTACAGTACTCCTGATTATCCAGCATGAGACAAAACAATCCATCACCTAATGATATGCTTGACGTTATGTGAATTATAACGGGTTACACAAAAAGGTAGAACAAGACATACCTGTTCTCTTGTCTGCTTATCAGAAAAACATCCACATGTGCAGCATTAGCAGTAAAATCAACCATCCTTTGCAAATCCCGATCACATGATATTGTGATGAGTGTTTTCATATTATTGGGAAGAAAGTACTTGAGTGACATGTCAGTGACATCAACATGGAACACCTTGCACAGCTCATCCTTGAAGCCCTCAAGCGACGAATCACGAGTAACATCAACAGCATGTGCTTCTCCACCTCTGTATATCAGATTACCACTGGGGCCCGAAGTGAACTCTCCGCCGTACTGGCAAATGGCTACCACAATAGCCCCATCCGCCATGCTCCCTGAGTCACTGATTTAGTCAGTATAAATGCACAACAGTTTAGAAAAGCAAAGGGAAATTCATCTCTGCCCAGCTTTAATGGTATGGATTACACTGAATCGAATAATATGCAGTCAGCAAGTAAAATCAGAAGAGGAGCATATGGCAGGCAAGCATGTAGGTTGAACTGCACATGACATTTCAGACAAATCTAGCAGATGGGAAGGAAACTAACAGACAAATCACTCCCCAAAGAAAAAGATGGAATGAAATCTAAGAAGACCTTTATTATGTATTACAAAAAAGATCTCCTGGTTGACTGAAACATAATCAAAAAGTTTGGAACTTTGGAGCTGTTGTGTGATCATCTCACTGAACGTTCAGTAGACACAGAAGGTGAGTGGCTTCACAATGGACAACAAATTTGTCAATTTGAGCAATCAAACAGTATGATGATGTAAGCAGTAAGCTACGAATTAGAAGCCTGTGAAACTAACTTGATGGAACCAATTTCGCCTATGTGTCTGCCGTCTGCGTGTCTGTGTGATAGTAGTCAGGAGGAAAACATGGGGCGCAGTGCCATTCACTCCAAATCGCGGGTCCGCTATGACAACAGACAGCAAAAGCAAGGTGGGTACTGAAAAAGAAAGGGGCCAAGTCAGGAAATTTTTGTTCAAGAATCCCCTGCCATTTGCACAAATCACAATAGGAGTGAGTGCGAGACCAAGAAGAACAGCAGCCGCCGCTAAATAACCAACGCCGGGGGGCAGGCACGGAAAAAGGGGGGGAAACGTGGAATCTCCCAGGAGAGGCGCTGAATTCACTTTAAACCCCCAAATTTTACGGTAAATAAACTGAGCCGGCGCGGTGTGAAACCGGCGAAGCTGAAGAACCACCCAAACGAACCATCGAACTGAGCGGGAGAGGAGAAGGACCTGCTGGGTTCGATTGAGAACGGAACCGAACCCTGACTTCGCGCACAGATTAAGTAACGCGTGCATCGAATCCAAGCAAGCAAGCAAGGGTTTTCGGAGACATACCAGCACAAGGAGGAGGAGAAACCAATCGCCGCCCCCAACTGGACCGGACGGGGAGAGGAGGCGGGCGCGGTAGGGGGCGCCGGCGGCGGCGCAGGGGCAGGAGGAAGAAGGGGATCGGTTTGTTAGGGCTACGGATGGGAGGGGTATTTTTGATATTTTTCTAGACTACTAGGGAAAACTTGGCCGGTTGTTTTTACAAGTTTGCCATGCCGTGACCCTGCTGATTCTAAGCAGTTCCTCGAGGTCTGATCTGATATATTGCACGAAGTCTTTTTTTATTTCTATTTCCAACCCTCAACAAATCTTTTTACGCATAGACTGCAAATATCTATCTCTATCTCTACCTAATACTAAAAAGGCTAAATTTTTGCACTAATAATTTTTCGTGCAGCTTAGCCTAAAGTGGCTCAGTCTCGATATCAGCCCTAAAAAAAATCCCGCGATCCAAGCCCAACTCTGCCTTCGGCTTCCCTGCCTTATTCGTCTGCGCCAACAACAATAGAAAAGGAAGCCACTGAGTCCCAATCGACTCGTACGCCCAACGCACGCACAGAAGTGGATGAGTGCGGAAGCCACTGAGTCCCAAATCGACTCGTACGCCCAACGCACGCACAGAAGTGGATGAGTGCGGCCTGCGTAGCGGTACCTCCCTCACCAAAGCCTAGCATGGATTTCTTGGACGCCTCATTCGTGGATCGGAGTGGGATAGCTCGTCGCACGAGCCGGCGTGGGGCGGATCTTGGCACCGGTGCCGAGCAAGACGACAGAGGAGGCGGAGGGGATCTATGGACAGAGGCAGGGCGAGCGTCGAGCAACCGTTGGGCGGACAGCGGCGTGAGGAGGGAGATCTTGGAAGTGCAGGCGTCGGGCATCTTGTCCAGGGGCAGCGGCGAGGGAATCACGGATTCATGGAAGAAGAGGCTGATCCGTTAGGCGAAAAATATAGCTTCCTCGGGCTTTGCCTTCACTCGCGTGAGTTGGCGCCTAGGCTAGCAACGCAGAGGTGTGCAACATCTACTTTGAGGTGCAACATCAAGGTATGGGAGTGCGGGCACCAGATGTACTCGGCGTGCACGCTAGCGTTGTGCTGCCATGCCAAGCCAACCCGGCGACGCAGTCCCCGCCGCAACCGACGTGCCTATTCTGATGTGGCGACATCGAGTGGCTGGTGTTGGCGACACGGACGAGCACCGACGATGACGACGACGACAAGGAGTGGGGCAAGCTGGAGTCACCTAGGCACCGGCAGTCCCGCCGGTCTATGAACCTCAGCGGTGACGTGGGCAGAACCAGAACACTCATGGGCAGCTTCGCCTACTCCATCGGCATGATGGGCTGCCAACGAACAGATTGCATTGAGCATGTCGATGACAAGCCATAGCAAGATCATTGTTTGCTTTTAGGCATCCATCCACTCATAATCAACATGAAAATCGATGCATATGATCATCCTTCATTGCGCAGTGCTAGCCTATGTCTTTTCGGTGGTTGGCACACCAGGTTCCTCGCAGAGCCTGATGACACTAGGTGCGCGTGCTGCCGTGGTCACTAGGCCCACACACAACTTCACCGTGCAGCTGCACTTATGCCATCGACAACACAATAATAGTTTTCCCATTGTTTATTAGGTTTTCTACATCTTTTACAAAATAATTAATTTTTTTGTTAGTAGCAACGCCCAAACATTGGCTAGTACTCAATAAATGAAAAGAGCACGAGAAGCTAATAGCAAGCTTAGATACAGGAGTTGCGGAGCATGCATATATTTATGTGTGTATATATGCTATCCAAAACGGAGAAGAGCGTCTCATGCATGCATACCGTCTCCCATGCATGTATATGGTTACACATGTATTGTAGCAACGCGCGCGAGCATGGCCATTAATTAGCCAGCACTTCGACCGTGAATGATAGATTGAACGTAAGTCAAACTAATCTGAGCGTTAATTGTTAATTATTTGCACACAGGCTAAGAGTAGCTAGCATGACAGGCATCACTGTTCTGGTCACTGTTCTGTTGGCTTCATCATCATGCTCCTACGGGGGTAGGTAACAGTCACCTAGGAGAAGAGCATGAGATGGTTGTTGCTTATTAGTCCATCCGCTGACCAGCTTACATAAAAATTAAGTTTGAACACCGACGGAGGGAAGTTGAATTTGCTCTCATAGTTGTCTCGTTTTCAAGCCCCTCTCTCCCTCTCAGGCTCTCCTCTCGTTCTCAAACCCCTCTCTTCCTCCTAGGCTGCTGTAGTTCTCAAGCCCCTCCCTCCCAAGCTCCTCCTTCCTCCTAGATTCTCCTCTCTGGGTGAGCTAGCAGGAGGCTATGGCATCCTCTCCTCTTCCAAACCAACAAATGGGAGACCCTGATGACGGGTTGGGGCCGGGGTAGTAGTTTGATCTAAGAGTTTTCGTACGAGGGACCATGTTCAAACTTTGATTTGATTGTCTTCTTGGCGACTCTATTTGGTTACAGCATTTCAAAATTAAACTTCCAAAGGAGATAAATCAGTAAATAATCAAAAGTAAACTTTGCATAGTGTATCATAAACGTCAGTCTTGTTCACATTACATATGTGCTATGGTGCTATTGATTAGTTTGGAACAAGTAGTTGAGTAACATGCAAAGCATCTAGAATGGAATGTATTATGTGACACACCTAAAATACAAACTATATTGCTCTTATGTAATTGTTCAAGATATACATATGTTTGTTTCTGCAGTTGTGCTGGATAGGACTATTATTTCTCATAGAAAGTTGAATGGATATTTATAGAGAAGAGAAGGGAGGGATGATATTTTGGTATGGTTTTATTACTTAGTCCAAGAAACTACTGGTCCATGTGTGAGAATCTGAAGAAATCGATTCTTTGAGATAATCTCTAGGATTTTGTTATTTAAGCCATGTTTTAGTCATGGACTAAGGAAAGACAGGGTTGGATTTGAACGATAGAGTTTCAAATCCACCAAATGAAAAGGTGAAGAAGTTGGAGGTCAAACATACATATATAAGGGGTTGTTTGGTAGGGCTCTTCCTAAGGGGCTTCTCTGTTTTTTATTGGAAACCGGCTCCTCCGGCAAAACATTTGGCAGAGCTCCTCGAGAGGAGCCAGAGCCAAGGAGGAGCCCTACCAAACAGGCCATAAAATAATATATTTGAACTATGAACATGACATGACATCGCTACATAAGTATAAGGGGCCGTTTGGCAGGGCTCCGCGAGCAGCTCCGGCTCCGGCTCCTGCCGAAGCCCTGCCAAACGCACACCCGAAGAACAGCTCCGCCGGCGAAGCCGCAAAGGAGCCGGAGCCCTTTTTCTACTGCGCCAACGGAGCCACGAAAACGAGCTTCTCCGGGCTCCTCCTTCATCAGGGCGTGAAAGGACGCGGTGGTCCTCCGCTGGTCGAGCGTCGGTCACAGCGAGGCCGGCCAGTTTTCGTGTGTGCGCAAGCTGTGCCTGTGCGTGAGAAGGACCTGCTAGCAAGAATAGGAGAAAAGATAGGGTTCCTGATGTAAAAATACAAGAGAGAAAGAAAAATAAAGAATGGCTCCAATAATTTAGAATAGACCAAGGTTCCCAATGAAAAAGCAACTGTTAGCTTTCTCTAGAAATGGACCAAATCACCTAATCCTTGTAAAATACCTAATAAATCACATAAATATCAAAAAATAGTAAAACTAATTTTTCTACGTTGTGTTTAACTAGATCTGCACCATAGTAAAATAATACATAGGGGTATTATAGACATTTACCATCTTTCATCCATTCCAGAAAAACAGGAGGAGCTGTTTTGCCAAACGTTTTTTCAGAACGGCTTCAGCTCCTTCAGAAGAGCTACTTCTTCAGAGGAGCCAGAGCCGGAGCTGTTTTTGGAGGAGCCGGAGCCTTGCCAAACGGGCCCTAAGTACATGCAATAAAAGGTTTTCCATATTATTACATTATTAAACCCCAAAGCTAAATATAGTGGCCTCTCAATTTTTGGACTTATACCATGGGCCCTCTCCGACACACAAATATGGAGTCAAATCACTATCAAAACCAAGAAATAAAAAAATAAGGGAAAGAATAAACGGAGATGCTCCTCGGTTTTTAGACTTAAATCAAAAGTCCTGTCCCACACACACAAATATGGAGTCAAATCACTATAGAAATAAGAAAATCAAAAAAGAAAAAAGAAAATGGGTTGAATAGGAAGAAAGGAAGAATTATAACAAAGCAAATCCGATAAATCAATTTTGACATATCCAACTCCGATGACCTCCTCTTCTTCTCGAATGATGGCGAATCCCGGGTAAGGTATGATTTTATGATTAGGGATAAGGTGTTGAGTTGGGGAGGGGATTTCTGTCAGTGGGTTTAGAGGGATGAACAATGGAGCCTACTAGACTAGCGCTAGTTGGTGTGGATCTAGACTATTAGGTTATCAATCAGACAGAAATTAACTAAGTGAATTCGAGGTCAAACATAAATGTTGGGGGCTTAAACATGGGATATACAACAATTGAATCCTCTAGAACTCCTGCACTTTTGTGGCTTGAGGCACTTTTAGCCATGGGAGACGGCTGAATCCGGAATATTGGGTTTTAATGAATCTGCAAGAAAGTTAAAGCTTTGGAGGTCAAACATTGCAACACCATGACTTTTAGATTTTTCATAACTAAATTTGTTTTTTTCATTAGGAAGCGTCATATATTTAGTTGAAACCAAAAAAAAATTCTAATGCAACGATAAGAGAATCATAGGTTACACTATATTTGTTGCATTCTTTAATTTATATGGGTAGATTTAGTTTCCTGAATTTTATGTTGTTTATTAGAAGGTTTTAGTGTTTTCTGAAAATTTCAGTCAAAAGAAAATTCTTTTATTCAAGTCGTCGGGTTTCATTGAAAAGAAAAGACATTTTTATTTGGTTTCTTGCCCAGCCTGGTAATTTTTTTGGCCTGGTCCGTTCTTAGCGTGCTTCCATCGCCCCCCGCTACAGCAGCTCGTCCAGCGCCCAGCGGCGTCGCTCTTAGTGGGCCACAGCCCAAGCTGGCCGCTTGGAGTGCAGCGCAGCAGCCGCTGCCCTTTCCCCTGTTCTACTACTCCTCGCGGCACGCAAAGCAACAGGCCAGCATCCCTACACAACAATCCGCACCAAACGATCAGAAGAAGACTTCATCACTTTTAGTTTCATATTTCTCCGTTGAAAACGAAAACAATGGAGTATCATCGAAAACGAGAATGGAACCTTTTTCAACGTTTAGATAAAACATTTGCAATATATGTCTAAAACAGATGAAACATTTGGAACATGCAGTTGAAACATCATTGCAACACGTGCAACATCCCGATCTATTTTTGAAATATCTAGATGAAACACTTGCAACATACAAAAGAAGACAGATGAAACGCTTGAGACATGCGTACACTTGTAACATACATGTAAAAAAACAGATAAAACATTGGGGATAGACGTTGTAACATATGTGTACCACAAAAAAAAAGAGCAACATATGCAACATCTCGATTTACTTTTGCAATATCCACATGAAACAATTGAAACATACATCTGAAACAACTGAAACACTTGAAACATGGTCTCACAACATGTCTGAAAAGAATCCAGAAACACTTAAAAACATATTATCGCCGTACGGCCATGACCTACCTGGTGGGCAACTACGGTGACGCAGGCTCGATGGATGGTGTGCACTCGCACGCCCCCGCCATGCCCACCATCGGTCGAGGGAGAGGAGACGTTGCCGAATCCGAGGAGGGCGCCGCCAAGAGTGAGTGTCAACAAGGGCACGGAGAGCATGGTCTCGATAATAACTGTGGCACTGCCTAGAAACAGCTGTTACGAATTTCATCAGTCATTTGAACATTTTGATTTGCAAAACTAAGCATGGCGTATGTATCACATCTTGGTGGCATCATATCTTCCACTGGTTTCAGGACGGAAAAATAAATTAACATTTCATTTTGTTGATTTCGCATGCAATAGATCGTACAAGAAAAATACTTGTCCGTTTCTTCTCTATTAACAGAAACGGGCACCATCTAGTGCTTAAACAAATAAACACTTAACACTGAAAAGATCTAAATCCAAAATATTCTTGAAAGATTATCAGCAGAAATAAAGCGTTGTCTTCAGTCTACAGTACGGAAGCACACATGCGGCTCACTGTGCCGCCCCTTGACCTAAAAAACACGTAATAATGCAATCCTAAATGCATTAGCCAAGAAGTTGCAAATTGCAATCACATAGGTACTAGTAGTATATATTAAACTAGAAATGGTCTTTTTCTTTAGAAAAAAGAAGAAATTAAACTAGGAAAGCCAAAACACACTAGAATATGACACCCCCTTTTGCAACGCATATATGCGTTGTTAAAAGTTCATAAATGTGTTGGTGAGGTCTATACCAACGCATTTATTATACGTTGCAAAAGTCTACTGCAACACTTATATATGCGTTGGTAATACCTACAAATTACCGTTGCAACTTTGCAACAGATATTAATGGGCTATAGCAACGCTTATATGTGTTTGCATCAATCGCGGACCTATGACTTCTACAGGTCCTATAGCAACATAAATATTTGGATTGCTGCAACGTTTATATGCGTAACTAGGAATAAATTATCATTAAACAAATATTTGAAATTAGAGAAATCTCACACATGAGAAATACCAATACTTAGCCATATATTAAAAATCAATTGTTGCATTACAATGAGTATCATCCATACAAAGATTAGTGCTTTGACAAGCAATCTTGTCAATAACATCCCAAAGAAAAAACTCCATCTTGTCTCAATCAGACAAGTTCACGTTCTAAAACTGAAATAGAAAGCTCCAATCTTGTCTGGTACTCTGGTATAGTACTATATTCCCAAAGTGCCAAATCTTCACAGAAAACTCTTGTTGATGAAACTTAGCCAGCTTTACTTATCTGAACACTGACCTTGAATAAGAAAAACAAACACGATCTTGTAAGTATCCAAATGTATCACTGCTAATTTCTTAAAGCATCAACATATCTGAATATATAATTCGAGGTATATAGAACACGCAATTCAGATATCATGTGAGTTGTACAATGTAGTTCATGCACTTCTGCAGGTTCCAAAATTTTCTTGGAAAGCACAGGTTGCAGAATTTTATTGATCATAGTGTAAACTGTCAAAATATTGTCGACAGTATAGTTCAGGCAATTACATCTCTATAATAATGTTCATGTTCATTATTTCCGTGAATCACTGCCACTTAAGCAGTATAGGAAGTAATTATATTAGTAGCAGTGTAGGCAGTAAAAAGCTAAAAAAAAGAGACAACCTGATGTCTAAACAAAACCCCTGCAAGCAAAGATTGCAACACTAGCGCAAGACAGGACCAACAGGGAGCTTACCTGCATACCTTGTCCAAGTGCTACTGCTGTTATCTGAAAACCAGGGAAGGCATGAGCTGATGGCTGTCACTGATGTACAGATACAAACAGAGAATGAACAGATGGACACAAGCTGCTGGAAAAGACATGAGAAATATGTAAGAAACATCTAGCAGAAATGAAGTCAACTAGCAGATATGAGTTCGGACTGAACTAAAAAGGCTTTTAAGCCAGACTGAACATGAAGAGAGACAAACAACTTGTTATTCTTTCACTAAACTGAATTGATTCAGTTCTGATATTTCTGCTTCAGAAAAATGTCCTTTCAGAAATAACACAGAAAATTGTGTTGCACATACACACTCTGATTAATACAGGACAATATGTCACTGGTTCTCTACTATGGAATGTTGACACTTGACAGCAGAAATATGGACGTCCGTCAATCAGCATAATTTAATTTCCGCCTACCTGTTAATTAGTAAACTGAAGAAATAATCTATTCAGAACAAATAACACCCTGTTTGATCAGAATGAGCTAATAACCCCTTATTTGTATAATCAATTTCGCCAAATCAGCATAATTGAATTTCTGCCTACCTGTTAATTAGTAAACTGAAGAAATAATCTAGTCAGAACAAATAACACCCTGTTTGATCAGAAAAAGCTAATAACCCTGTATATGTATAATCAATTTCGCCATCACAGAAATTGATAATAACAAATATGACAGTTATTTAGACAAACCTCCCATCATGAACCATAGTGATATAGATTCACTGCTAATTTCTTATTCAAGTGTCTCTAGCAATTTAATTTAATGATGATGAAAAAAGACTGCTACATACCGGTGGGTCTCTCCGCCAGGCTTTGGTACCTCATGGTCGGCAAGGTGTGCTGTGAATCAACGAGGGCCACCGTCCTTCTCCTTGACGAGCCGCCAGAGGTGCATCAAGTCACCAGTATTGACCGCCAACTGCTAGTCCTCGGGCACTGCAGGAGCCACAACAGTTCTGCAGACATCAACGCAACAAATCCTTTATAGACAATTTAGGGTAAAAATCACAAGAACTCGCGCATCCAGTACACGGACGAAGGCCTCACCTTGGTACGATGGCGGCCGCCTTGTTCCGAGAGACCACCGTGGTGGCGCGCTCCGGAGGCGGCGGCGTGGGGTGCTGTGCCGCCTTGTGGGCGTTGTCATCGCCGCCGACGACCGCCGCCCACCTCGGGCGCCACGCCCGCCCGATCAGGGGAGGCCGATAAGCGGCAAGCCAGAGGGGTGCCGCCGAGGGTCTGCTCACGGAAGATCGAGGAGGGCCGCCCCTGGAATCTTCACTGGATCTCCGCAGGTTTAGATGCATCGGGAGGAAGGGGTGGGGGCGTGGGGCTAGGGAGGTACGACTGTATGAGCTCATAAAAATATATAAATATAAAAAAGAAGCAGGCTTGTAGTCCGTCTAAGCATCCTAGTCGGTATCCGGCCCATTAGCTACGGATGTTTCTTTCGTTGCTATCCATGTGTTGGCAAATGGGGGTTCCTGTTGTAGTGAAGTCAACCTTTGGCTATGCAGCAGCAAGCTGCAAATCCTGTTCGTGTACAATGATTGATAGGGGAGGATCTGTTCCTTTCTTGCTAGTGGCTCCTCGGGAATCTAATCATGAAGCGGCTATTAGATCGAGATCAACGCAAGGGGTTTCTAGCCCTAGTTGCAATTAACACAACACATAACCTTAAGGATCATAGACCTTGGAGTCCGTTGCCCATTGGTATAGTAGAGATATGAGCGGGAGGACTGTGGAGTTCAGTGTAGTGGTACAGCGGTGTAGCGTCGATCTTCGGGACACTAGCGGCACTGGCCAATCACTGCCTAGAGTTTTTTTTTTAGAATGGCCGTGCCTAGAGTTGGGGAAGAAGGGTGGCAACATCATTTCAAGAAGGATTCTGTGGACATTATGTTGTTCCTCTTCTCTGAAATTGGGTTTAATGTAGGGTTTGCAATCACAGTTGTATTAGCATGGTGGAATCTATGCTATTAGAAGGAATCGTGAGAAAGGCAAGAAGCCTTACTGATTCATTATGTATTGTAATGGAATAAATTTTATTGTGTAAGGGTCTTCAATCAGAACTATTACTACTGCGAGTTTATTGTGTCATTAGTCTATCTAGAATTACTAGAGGGTTTCTGTTAGGATCACGGATCCTACCGGAGACGGAACGGAGATTGTAGGGATGAGAGAGGGGAGGCCGCGGCCTGTATGCTCGGCGGCGGCGCTCAGGCGCCGTGGTGCTGGAGGCGCACTAGCAGGAGACAGCGTCGGCTAGGGTGGAGGCTAGGGTTTCTCCCGGCTCCCTGAGGAAGCCAGAAACAATATTATGTTTCTGCTTAAAATTCCCAAAATAGTCTTACATGGTATTTATAACTCTTCTCATCTAATACTAGGAAAATACTCTAATAATTCTAATAATACTACTAAGGGCTGCACTTGGGCTTGGGCGCCCCTCCTGGGCGCGGCCCTCTAGCCACGAGCAGGCCTACGCCTTTCATAGTGCACGTCCGTCATAATAGTTTCATGGGGCTGTTTGGTTCCCCACTGAAGTTTGTCACGCCAGACATGCGGCAGCAAAGCTGGCTGGTTGGTTTGCGGGTAAACTATGGCAGCCACAAGCTTCTTCAGTTTATTTTTTGTGTTGATTCTTACCACAGCTGTGGCGGCCATTTTCTCCACTTTGCCTTGGATGGCGCCACAATTGGCGTGGCTGGCGCTGGCCAGGGAGCCAGGAACCAAACAGTCCCTCTATCTGTTAATTTTTTTTTCACAATAAGGGTTTGTACCTGTTACTTGAGGTCTGTAACTGAATGCTGCTTCACTAGAAGCCTCCGTTCGTCACTGCTATGTGGATGGTACTGCAGGCACTGTCACTATATTTAAATTCAAAAGAAAAAGAAAAAGGTACCATGAACAACGATAGCTAGTAAATCGAAATAATTTCAGGCCAATAGCAGCATTTTGCTAGTGTAAGATGCCGAATTCCTGAATAATGGTGAAGGGAGGGAGCTATAGTCGATACATAGCAGGGGTCTACTAGTGGCCCAAGGGTAACTGACTGTTCAGTTGGATCACATCCTCGCTAGCCTGCCTGGACGATAACTAACTTTTCCTTGGGTAACTGTCACACGGTAAGTCTGATCTCAAGAAACATGTGACTGGTCGTTCTGCAGGACAAGTTGGGAGAATTTTAGGGGTGATAAGTCAAGAACAAATGTTCAATGTACGTAGCCGTGCCTGGTAGTACGCGCCGCCGCTCATCACGTACGAAGCATGTGACTGCACGTTGTTGGGGTCGAAGCACGCGCCGACGCTCTGGATCGGCTTACAGTCGATGTAGCCACAAGCGTAGTTGATGTTGTTCTGCAGGTCGGTCGCGCTCGCGCCGGACTTCGCCGCACACCACTTGCCTCCGCCTGACGGCGAGGGGTTTGGTGACGGGTTGGGACTTGGCTTCGGAGATGGATTTGGCGACGGGTTTGGAGATCCAGACTGCACGGACAGAGGGGAAAAAAAAGAGTTGTCAACATCAGAGTGGAACAATCCATTTGTCTCGACAAAAAATTAGAAACTCATGAGGGTGAGGCTAAGCATCATGTCTGGAAGCAAAATTTCCCTGGTATGAGTTTGAAACTCTGAACCGAGATATGCTCATATGCACACTTGGTACTTATTAAATCAATTATTGTCATAACTTTTTTTTGGTAAACTTTAGCCTGACAAGACTCTGCAATTATACATATGACTTTAGCATGTGACGAGATACAAACACATGCTCTCTGGAGTCGGTATTGGCACCAGCCAAAAGGCCAAAATATGTCCTGCCAACTTGATGGCACGCCTGATTCTTGAGTCAGTCACTAATACAGGTCCTCCCAGCAGAATGCTAAAGAATACAGACAGCCCACCTTCTCCATATGGTGGTGCACTTTGCCAGGGCATCAGCAAAAGCAACAAGCTCGAAATCGCTGCCCCCGCCTCATTCTTTGATTGGGCAGCAATTAGGAAAACTACTCTACTCATATACGCACCATGCAAAGTACATAGCTCAAGCAGAATACGATGTTCAAAAGCTTGAGATAATGCGTAGGAAGCTACAACGGTGCGAGAGAAAGAGGAAACGCCCAGCCACAAAGGTGCCTGACTTGTTGGCGGCGATGACCACCCACTGAAGAATCCTCAGTTGGAAGTACACGGAAAGCATTCCAATTAAACCACGTAACAAGCTTTTAGGGGTACATTCACTCAGAATCGAGAGCCCATCTGCCTTGCTTGCATGTAGGTACCTGTGCATGGATGAAACCGTTCTGTAACCGATTGGATGAAGAAACAAAAGTCACGCCAATGGCTGTTTATATGCGTCACGGATATAGAGTCCTGATTAATGAATCCATTATCTAAAAATATATATAAAGTAACAATGCAACTTCAGTTTCAAAAAAATGCAACTTACATAAACATTGTATGTCGTGGCTATTAATATAATTTAAAATGCTATGTTAGAATCATTATATATGTCTAATGAGTTAATTAATGTTGAAATTTTCCATGTTTTCTATGTGGGGACTGCTAGCGACGTCCGAACAGACGCCCGCGCCTACACCCCCATTTTCTACGCCCACACGAGGCCCGCACCGCCCAGACGTCACCTATGCCACCCAACCCCACGCGGGGACCATCTGCACCTGCTCGGCGGTGCCCTAGCAGCTGCAACAGGCGCCTAGACAGGTGGGTCATATTGTAACATGAGTAACACTCCGATCTACTTTTGCAACATCCAGATGATCACACTTGCAACATACGTCCGAAATAGCTAAAACACCTGCAACATACATTTAACTTGCAAAACACCAGAAAAAACTTGAAAACAAGTGTATAGCCATTGCAAACATATGCAAATATCCAGATAAAACACCTAAAATACATGAAGAAGGGTGGCAACATTATTCTAAGAAGGATTTTGTAGACATTATGTTGTTCCTCTTCTCTAGAATTGGGTCTGGTGTAGGAGTTGCGCGCGCAGTTGTATTAGCATGGGGAATCTCTTTATTAGAAGGCAATCGTGGGAAAGGCAAGAAGCCTTATTGAATCATTATGTATGGTAATGGAATAAATTTTATTGTGTAAGGGTCTTCAATCAAAACTATTACTATTGCAAGTTACTGTGTTAGTTATTAGTCTATCTAGAATTCATAGGGGTTCATTTGAAATTGTTGTGTGGTTTCTATGGTTGTTTCGTTCCCCGCCAAAGTTTGCCACACCATACATGTGGCTGCCACAGAAAGCTGGCTAGTGTTAGTTTGCATGTAAACTATGGTAGCCACAAGCTTCTTCACTTCATTTTCTGTGCTGATTCTTGCCATAGTTGTGGCGGTCATTTTCTTCGCTTTGCCTTCGGTGGCGTCACAACTGGGGTGGTAGGCGCTGGCCAGGGACCAGCCCCTCTATTTGTTCCATTCCCTCCCCCCCCCCCCTTCGATAAGGGTTTGTACCTGTTACTTGAGGTCTGTAACATGCATGCTGCTTCACTAGAACCATTCGTTCGTCACAGTTAGGGCTAATTTGGAAGCAAGGGGAGACACACCCAGGGATGGAAAACACTCTACGAAGAACTAAATAATTATTTAAATTATTTTCCCATGGATTTTTCACCCTAGAAAAAGTCCGGGATCTCAAGGGAATTTAAGTTTCCAAATTAGCCCTTACGTGGATGGTACTTTAGGCACGGTCACTATATTTAATAAATTCAAAAGAAAAAGAAAAGGCACCATGAACAACAATAGCTAGTAAGTCAAGAAATAATTTCAGGCCAATAGCAGCATTTTACTAGTGCAAGATGCCGAAGGAGGGAGCTAGTCGATACATAACACGCCAACAGCAGCATTTTGCTGAATAAAGGAAAAGCAAAAAAAAAAAAAGAGGTAAGATTGCAGAGAAAACAAAAGGCACATGTTTTGGTTGGCATTTTTGTGAAACCCGCGATTAGCATGGCAAATTTAGGAAGCCTACTGTTAGACCTAGCAAATATGTAATTTTCTCCTCCTAATGTTAGGGGCAGCAAATTAGACAAAAAAAATATTAGTTAGAGGCTAGAGATAGAGAGTAGCAAATACGTATAGTAGAGCTGTATTACAACGGGGGCCAAAAAGTTAAAACGGCGAGGGCTTAATTTGGACTCTCCGTTCTTAGGCCTCGTTGAGTTCGCGAATTTTTTTTTGAAAAATGGTACCGTAGCACTTTCGTTGTTATTTAGCAATTAGTGTTCAATCATGGTCTAATTAGACTTAAAAAATTCGTCTTGTGAATTTTGTCTAAACTGTGTAATTATTTTTATTTTTTATCTATATTTAATGTTTTATGTATGCGTCTAAAGATTCGATGTGACAAGAAATCTTAAAAAATTTTGTAAAATTTTAGGAACTAAACAGGCTCTTAGAAGACCTGACTGACTCGTTGTAAACAGGTAGTCGTCTTTGATTGACGCCTGCCCATGATAACGACGACGCTTTAATTTCGCCGACGACACGACTTGACGACGGTCCAATTCCGCCGTGTATCATCACCTACCTTCGACCACCAGCTGCTTGTTGTGCACGGCCAAAACAGCACTGGCCATACATGACAGGATGCATGGATTCAAACAGTTTCAACTGTACGTCGTTGACCTGACCACGAAGACTACTCCATCTCTTTGTAATCTATATCTATATACCTAATAATAAAAAGGTAAAATTTCAGGCTCTTTTTTTTCGTCCATCCATTTGTTTGGTCCGCCTCCCTCTAACTACCGGACGATGGAGTTTCTTCTCTTTGGATTTATATATATGATAACCCGTGCCTGTACGAGTTAAAATAGCTCATGTCTAACGACGATACAGAGTCCGATTCCAAAACATATTGTATCCGTCTATACCTCTATACCTACCTAATCTATACCTATTAATAAAGAGGCAAAATTTCAGGCTCTTTTTTTCGTCCATCCATTTGTTTGGTTCGTCTCCCTTTAACTACTGGACAATGAAGAGTTTCTTCGGTCCGGATTTATACATATAATACGTGCTCAACGAGTCAGAATAGCTCTTGTTCAGCGCAATATAGAGTATGATTCCAAAACGTATTGGGTCAGCCCTCTATTTTATATACGGAAATTGGATAAAGAATTATTTCTAAAAGCTGAATCCAACACAAAATCGGACATAACAAGCTCTTATGTGTCACAACAACAATGGTACAAGAGTCTATCTTACTTCTAATATAACAACAAAGAGTTTGGTCGATTTTCATAGGATTTGAATTTCTATCTAGAGCACTGCAAAGAGTCTAGGTGTTATACAATTGTTTGTTCACCTGAGAAGAAAAGGCACTGTATTGAATAATCTAAATAGGAATCCTAACAGGAATAGGAAAAAAATAAAAGTACAACCCTGTATCTGTACTTTTACAGTATTATAAGTCCTATAATTTTTTATTCTCCCCCGTGTAGAATTTTTTTTCTTGTGTCTGAGCGTCCACGTTCTTCTTTTTTCTAGCGTTTCCTATTTTTGTTTTGCGTTTTCCTTTTCTTTAGCATCGAGTGCTTTTTTCAAGCCTTTTTTTCATGTGTTCGAACGTTTCATAGGCACATGTACGCCAAGAACACCGACGGCACCGCACGCATCGCCGCCAGCACGTGCTCGGGCAAAGGAGCGGCATGCAGTGCGACCGCTTCAAGTCGGGCTGCCTGGCACTCCAGCAGCATCCCGAGGCTATCGAAGAAGTTGGCGGTGGTGAGGCGTCGTCTAAGCTTGAGGAAAGAGACGGCGAGCATGACGAGACGGCCGGGGAGGCGGCGATGGCGAACCTACTGGGTGCATGACAAGGTAGCGCCGCTCGATAAGACGGCCGAGAGAAGGCCCAGCAGCTGGAACGCGCCACTGCTCAGCTGGGCGTCGAACGTGCTGATGGACGACACAACCGTACCGGCCCGCCCACCAGGGGTCAATATATCCAACACGGGATGATGGCCGCAGTCGACGAGAACGAGGAGGAGGACACGCTTGCCCTGTTCGACTTCCACAAGTCGGGTGTCGATGTTCACGGACTCGTCGAGTCCGGCGTCACCACGGTGCCACAGCTGTTCCTGACACCCACTGCGTCGATCTCCTCGGCTGCCACAGACGCCTTGGTCTCCCCGTACGTCGACCTCACCATCGCACGCTCCCACATCGCCGCACGCCGCGGCACGCTCCTACGGCTTATTTCAGGTCACCAAACCATGGCATCTCAGTCAGTACCTCGAGTCGGTGCTCTCCACAGTCAGAGCTTCAAAGAGCAGCACTGGCGGCACGTGCATACTACTCTGTCTCGACCACCGGACCTACCACCTACACCACCGTACCCATCCCGCCACGGAACGCCTGGCAGTCTGCCAATGTGCCTCCATGGTGTCACATGCTCGTTCCCCACTTCGTCCAAGACAAATCCCACCTCAATCGTCTCCCTGCGACATGCCTGGACGCACTACTGGACTACCACGTCTGTCACTGACGGGGCTCGGAAAGGTGATCATCGGCCTGCTGTCTTGGAGCGGTTGGCATGGGGGGCGGGGACAGAGTAGCTGAACCAGGCAATGCAAGTTGAAGTGACCCTGATGCAGTGCCACTACTGCCCGTCGTGCCCTCAGCCAGAGCGGATCATTGGCAGCCATGTCCACATCGATTATTTTTCAAGGTGGCGGGACAACGTCAGTGAGCCGCAGGTGCTGCTCGACGGCCACGGTGATGCCTGGGTGAACGTCATGCCGTCACCTGTGCACTTCCTATCAACATCGCTGGTAACGTGCTAAAGGTACTACAGTACTATATATAATCATGGAATAGTAAGTCACCTAATAAGTATTATTACTATTAACATCTCTCTAGCTAATTCTTCTGGTACATAATTTACAGGTGGTTTCGAATGATGACAACAAAAGCGTGGAGCACGGGGTGGCCCTCTTCTTCAATCTTGGCAAGTGTGGCGACTCTGTTGATGGTGGAGCTGGTGACACAAGAAAGGTCTCCACGCTGCTGGAGTTTAACCTAGCCAAAGTTCCTTAGATATAGAAAATAGTTGGGTCATGCTAGGCCATCACTTGATAAATTCAAGGTAAATTTGAATTAATAAGAAAATTTAGCTCCGTAATATTAGGTATAGATATAAACATTACATTTTGATGATGCACTTTCTGATATTAATTTTTTAAGTTTTGATCGATAATAAAAATTATAGTATTTTTCTAAAAAAATATTTCCGTTGCAACGCACAGGCAATTTTACTATATATACTAAAAAAAGCCGTTAGCCTCGTCAGTCGTGTACTCGTGTGACGCTTGCGTTGGGGTTGGGGCTGGCTCATCACAAAAACACAAATCCAAGAATAATCATGATCAATTGATCATGATGACCCATCATCACCACAAGCATCCAGTGATCATGGCAGTCGTTTTCGCCGTCGTCGTGTGCTCCTTCTTCCTCCCGCTCCCGACGTCGTCGTCAACAGCAGCAGCCGGTGCATACGCCAACAACAGCCGCACCTCCACCATCGCGCCGCCATCGGTCCCACCGTGTCTGCCCGGCCAGGCGGCAGCGCTGCTCCGGCTGAAACGCTCGTTCGCCACCACCGACGCGTCCACCGCGGCCTTCGCGTCGTGGAGCGCCGGCACGGACTGCTGTCGCTGGCACGGCGTCCGCTGCGGCGGCGGCCATGGCAACAGCAGCGGTGCCATCACGTCGCTCGACCTGAGCGGGCGCGGCCTGCGGAGCGCCGCGCTTCATCCGGCGATCTTCAGCCTCACGTCGCTCAGGTACCTGAACCTCGCCTACAACGACTTCGGCGCCTCGGAGCTACCATCCGCCGGGTTCGAGCGGCTCGCCGACCTCACCCATCTCAACCTCTCCATGTCAAACCTGTGCGGCAAGGTCCCGGCAGCCATTGGGCACCTCGTGAACTTAGTCTCCCTCGATCTATCTGTCCCTGTGTCCTCTTCCCGTGACATGGTTGCCGCCGACGATGCCGGGCACGACGACGACGGCACTGATGATGAAACGCCTCTCCAACGACTCGTGGTGCCAAACTTCGAGAGTTTCATCATCAAGCTGACGAATCTGAGGGAGCTGCGTCTTGACTTTGCCGCCATATCAATGTCAGACTCAGACCAGGGGACTGCAGCAGATATGTGGTGCAGCGCTCTGGCCATGTAGACCCCAAACCTACGTGTTCTTACCTTGCCATGTTCTTTGTCGCAACCGGGCCAACCAGATCGACCAACTTCCTTCTGTCGGTCCTTTTCTGGCTTAAGCTCTCTTGCCATACTCGATCTACGGTTCAACGGCCTGTCCGGTCCGGTCCCGGATTTCTTTGCAAACTTCTCCTCTCTAAGAGTGCTCCGGCTAAGCGACAACGGTCTTGAAGGGTGGTTCCCCTCGGTTATCTTACAAAAAACAATGCTAGAAACGGTCGATCTTAGCCGTAACCCAGGAATCTCTGGCAGTTTGCCAAGGTTTCCAGTTGGCAGCAGACTGAAGCATCTTCTTCTACGTGATACCAGCTTCTCGGGTGAAATACCGAGCTCCATTGCCAACCTCAGGTCTCTGGAGGAACTAGACCTCGCTCAGCAAGCTGGACTTGATTTTTCTGAAATGTTTTCCTCATATGGACCTGGTTTTTCTGGGACACTGCCCTCTTCCATCGGTAAGCTCGGATCCTTGGAGTTGCTATCCTTATCTGGATTTGGACTTGTAGGATCCATATCGCCATGGATTGGGAATCTAACTTCCTTGACGGTTCTTGAGCTCTCGCATTGTGGCCTGTCTGGGTCAATACCTTCAGCACTGGCAGAACTGAAGAAATTGGAACAAGTAACGTTGTCTAACTGCAATTTTTCTGGAACAGTACAGCTTTCCTGGTTCTTGAGACTACCAAACCTGTCCATATTAAGTCTCTCAAATAACAATCTGTTCGTGGTAGATAGAGAAGACAATTCTTCACTCGTGTATCGATATCCCAGGATAAAATCCTTAGGTTTAGCTTCTTGCAGCATAGAGGAATTTCCAAAATTGCTCGGGCATCTAGTGGGTCCTAGTAGTGATACAAACTGGCTTGATATTTCACAGAACCGAATCCGAGGCTCCATACCTCAGTGGGCGTTGGAAAATTGGTCAGGCTTGCACTTCCAATATCTCAACCTATCACACAACAATTTTACCGGTTTTGTTGGATCATCACAGACCTTTCTTCCCTTTTCCGTAGACCGTCTTGATCTCAGTTACAACATGTTTGAAGGGCCTATACCTTTACCCCAAAACCTCAACAAAGGCGGCGCATGGGAGCTCGATTACTCAAGTAACATGTTCTCATCCATGCCACTTAACCTTTCCATTAGAGCTTCCATTTTCAGGGCCTCAAGCAATAACCTCTCGGGAAGTATTCTAGCATCGTTCTGCGACGCCGTAAATCTAGAGGTCCTTGATCTTGTTAGAATGATCTCTCCACCAAGTGGCCCAACGGCCACTTGGGCCCTTGGTCACGCGCCCTGATCGGGGGCGCCCAACCCTAAATGGTTGGTGGGCCCCCGTCACACTGCGCAAGAATAAAAGGTGGGGGTGCTGGCAGCTCTCGGTACGAGGTTCCCCGGACAGCTCTTCTCCCCACCGAAACCCTAACTCCGATCAAAAGAGAGGGGCGCAGCCAGTGACGGGAAACACCACCGACCGCGCCGCCACTGCACCGAGCTCCTCTACAACGGACGAGATGGCCGGCTCAAGCTCCAATGCCACTTCACTTCCTTCGGACGTTTTGCACCACCTCACTCCCCTTTCTCACCCTCTCCCTCTCGGATCCGTTAGTTCTTATACTAGGAACTTGATGTTCATGACTGAGAAACAAAGACACACCCGCTGATCTACTCCTTTAGAGGTCCTAGGGATGCAACAATGGTACCGGAGCCTATAACCGTAGTAGATCGGACGTGGGATTGAAAAGAGAGAAACATCCAAACCGATTTTGAATCGGAAAAGTACACTACCCGAAACCCTAACCCTAGAAATCTCAGATCCTACCAAAGATAAAGATGAATGGGGTTTTACCTGGCTCTGCAACCCGCTGGCGGCTCACCACCGCGCGGGAAAAGATTGCGTCGTTGGCCTTCGCCGGCGTGCGGGTGGACGGCCGAATCCACGCCACCGCACGCGCTCGGTCCGCAAGGCACCACCGTGGCTCCCCTCGACAGTGCCGCGCGCGGCTTCGGCCGCACGCGTGCGCTGGCGAGAGGTGCAGCGGCGGAGCCCTCCTCCTCAACGGCGCGGACGACCGCCATGGCCGCCGCCTCAGTGGGCGCTCGGAATGGCGGGAAAGAGAAAGCAGAGAGAGAGGGTAGGGTACGGGAACGCCGGACTCGACGGTGCGGCCGGGCGCCATGGGCGCCGACGCTGTGGTTGCTGCCGTTCGGCTAGGAGAAGAAGGGGAGGAGAAATGAAATGACCGGTTTAGGGTTTCGGGTGCGGCAGCTGGATTTTTGTTCTACCGAAAAGCACTCTCGGCCGTCGGATGGCGATGAGTGGCTGTGGTCAGCCGGACCGCCTTTGAGCCCAGGCGGGCAGGAGCCGGAGGCCGAAATCCCGGCCCAGGCCCAGGTTGCGGCCTGGGCGCGGGAGCGCTGGTGAGCGCACGCGAGAAGCGGGCCGTGAGCCGCGCTTTGCTGTGCCGGTTTTGCGCGCGGCTGGGCCGTTCTGGCGCACATGGGCCACGGAGCGTGCTTGCGCGTTTTGGGCCGGCGAACAATTGAGCGGCGCCTGCTGGTTTGGGCCACAGGAATTGGCTGGGCCAAAATAGAAAGAGAAATAGTTTTCTCATTTTTTTCCAGAAACAATGTCAATGCATATTCTTCAATGTTTTGATTTGAATTTGATATTAGATCTCCGTATAAATTTTATCCAACGATAAATTTTCGGAGAACAGTAAAGTACCTTCATGTTTCTGGAAAAATAATTATGAGAATATTTATGTTAAAAGTATTTCCGCTGCGTACTTAAAGATGTTGCTTCATTATTAAATTCGAACCAACGGGAGAATTTAATTTTGAAAATGGATAAATTTAAAATATGATCATAATGTTGTTATTATTCTGACCAACGTTGATTAATAGCAGTATTATGATGTCATTTTGATTTTATCATGCATTAATTCTATTTCTGCCCAACGGTGATCTAGAATTAGTGTAAAAAGGATGATTTTTGTATGTTTTAATTTTGACCAACGTTGGAACTAAAGCATGCAATTATTCATGTTATAATTAAGTTCTCACTTTATATGACTTATATTTTCAGGAGGTTACTCTTTGATGGGGTTTATCAAAGATATCCCACCCCTCAAAGGTGACAACTACAATGAATGGAAAAAGAAAATTGACCTCGCCTTCGTTTTGGCTGAGGTAGACTGGGTGGTCACCACACCATGCCCCAGTGAACCTGTGGCACCGGTGAGGGAGGCTAATGAATCTGATGCTGAATGGCAGAAAAAAGAGAGGGACCATGCTCCCGTACAGATGGCATATGACCTACAAAAGCAAAAGTGGGTCAATGCCAACAAAAAGTGTATTGCTGT
Source organism: Saccharum spontaneum (assembly GCA_022457205.1). Taxonomy (NCBI): domain Eukaryota; kingdom Viridiplantae; phylum Streptophyta; class Magnoliopsida; order Poales; family Poaceae; genus Saccharum; species Saccharum spontaneum. The sequence goes on along the minus strand of CM039595.1, from coordinate 73,355,021 downwards.
CATAAAGAACACAATTGAGCCTACCATAATGGGCTCAATCCAAGAGTGTGATACTGTCACAGAGTACTTGGAAAGGATAAAGAGTCAGTTCTATGGCTCTTCAAAGACATATGCTACTCAGCTGATAAAGCAGCTGGTGACAGAAAAATACACTGGAGGTGGTCATGGCAATGGCATTAGAGAGCACATATCAAAGATGAATCATTTGAATAACAAGTTAAAATCAATGGACCTGGCTCTTATAGAAGAGTTTCTTGTCCATCTGATTTTTGCTTCGTTACCAAAAGAGTTTGACACTTTTGTTGTCAACTACAACATTCAGCCCGAAAAATGGGATTTAGAATGTTGTATGGCGATGTGTGCACAGGAAGAAGAGAGGATAAAAGCCGCCAATGGTGGTACTCTCAATTTTGTTAAAGACAACAAAAGAAAGAATTTCAATGCCAATGCCAACTCTCCCTCAAAGCCAAAGGGCAAAGCTCCCATGCAGCATCAGCCTCAGCAGAACAAGTTTACAGTCAGCAAAGATCAGTGTCTTCACTGCAAGAAGACGGGACATTACAAGAAAGATTGTCCCGATTTCCTAAAGGTGATCATGGCAAAGCAAGGTGAGAACATGATTACGTTTATAAATGAATCCCTGTATGTACAGTATTCGAAATCTACTTGGTGGATTGACTCAGGAGCAACTGTTCATGTTGCAAATTCTTTACAGGGATTCCGTTCGACGAGAACTACGCAAAGAAGCGAAAGGCACATTAAAGTCTCAAATGGAGTCCAAGCAGACGTCGAAGCTGTTGGCGATGTCTCCTTAGAGTTTGCCGATGGATTCATTCTTTTGTTGAAAGATGTTTTATTTGTCCTGTCATTACAAAGAAACTTGATTAGTGTGTCATGTTTGGACAATGATGGATTCGATTGCCATTTTGGAGATGGCAAATGTGAAATTTTATGTAATAATGAATGTGTTGGCCTTGCTTTTTAAAAGCAAGATCTTTATTTGTTATCACTTCGTGAAAATGTGAATTCCGTATGTGATGCGAATGATAACGTATTCTCGTTTGTGAACGCAAATAGAAAACGAAAGAGAACTCAAGATGCGTCGTCGAAATTATGGCACTGTCGTTTAGGCCATATTTCGAGGGGGAGAATAGAGAGACTAGTTAAGAATGATATTCTTCCTCCATTAGAGTTCTCAGACTTTGAACAGTGTAGAGAATGTATTAAAGGAAAATACACAAAGCAAATTAAAAAGGATGCTAAACGAAGCACAGGAATTCTACAGATAATTCACACAGACATCTGTGGTCCTTTTCCTGTGAAAAGTGTGGATGGTTTTGACTCGTTCATAACATTCACAGATGACTACTCCCGTTATGGTTACATTTATCCAATTAAAGAAAGAAATGAAGCGTTGGATAAATTTAAAATATTTAAGACTGAAGTTCAAAATCAGCATAATTTAAAGATTAAAGTGGTCCGGTCTAATTGTGGTGGGGAGTACTACGGTCGGCATACCCCATATGGCCAAGTTCCTGGACCTTTTGCAAGGTTTCTACAGGAGAATAGCATAGTAGCCCAGTATTCTACACCGGGCGAACCTCAGCAGAATGGAGTAGCTGAAAGGCGCAACCGTACCTTAATGGATATGGTGCGTAGTATGATGAGTTACTCTGACTTGCCATTGAGTCTATGGATGGAGGCGTTAAAAACCGCCATTCATATTCTAAATAGAGTACCAAGTAAAGCGGTGCCTAAAACACCATACGAATTGTGGACAGGAAGAGAACCCTCACTAAAACACTTACGTGTGTGGGGAAGTCCTGCTGAGGCAAAAGTGTTTAACCCAAATATTGGGAAGCTAGATCCCAAAACAGTCAGTTGTCATTTTATTGGCTATCCTGAAAAGTCAAAAGGTTTTCGTTTCTACTGTTCAGACATATACACAAAATTTGTAGAAACGAGACACGCTGTTATCTTAGAGGATGAAATGATGAGGGGGAGCATGGTGGCTCGAGAAATTGTTCTTGAGGAGAAGCGGGTATGTGTGCCCAATCCGATGATTCAGGAACCATTCTTTGAACTACCTGTTCTTGTTGCACCAACAGTACCAGATACTGTAGTGCCAACACCTGTTGTCAGTTCTCCTGTGGTGACAGTAAATAATGATCAGGAACCTGTCTTTCAGGAACCTATACAGACTGATGCCACAGATGAGGGGGAGCAACAACAGCCCCAAACAGAAGATGTGCCAAATGTGGAGGCCCCTAGAAGGTCCCAAAGAATTAGAAGGTCAGCTATACCCAATGATTATGAGGTGTATAACACTGAAGAATTTCAATTGAAGGGTGATCCTACTTCATTTGAAGAAGCCATGAGAAGCGATAATTCATCCAAATGGCTTGAGGCCATGGAAGATGAAATAAAGTCAATGAGTATCAACAAAGTTTGGGACTTAGAGCCTATTCCTAAAGGAGCCAAGACAGTAGACTGCAAATGGGTCTACAAGACAAAACGTGACTCCCAAGGGAATATTGAAAGATTTAAAGCGCGACTTGTGGCAAAAGGTTTTACGCAAAGAGAAGGGATTGATTACAATGAGACGTTTTCTCTAGTCTCATGTAAGGATTCCTTCAGAATTATAATGGCGTTAGTGGCACACTATTATTTAGAATTACATCAGATAGATGTAAAAACGGCATTCCTGAATGGGGATCTGGAGGAAAATGTTTATATGGCACAACCGAAAGGTTTTGTCGTAGAAGGAAAAGAACGAATGGGATGCCGCTTAAAGAAGTCGATTTATAGGTTAAAGCAAGCTTCGAGACAGTGGTACTTGAAGTTTGACAGAACAATAAAGAATTTTGGGTTTAAAGAAAATATTGAGGATAATTGTGTTTATACAAAGTTTAAGAGTGGAAGATACATCTTCCTAATCCTATATGTAGATGATATCTTACTTGCTAGTAGTGATGTCAGTCTACTACTGGAGACAAAGAAGTTTTTATCTTCAAAATTTGATATGAAAGATCTTGGTGAAGCTTCATTTGTTTTGGGCATAGAGATTCACCGAGATAGAAGAAAAGGAGTATTAGGACTATCACAAAAGACATACATAGAAAAAGCTTTAAAGAAATTCAGTATGCATAAATGTAGTGCCTCACCTGCACCCATGGTCAAGGGCGACAGATATGGGGATTTTCAATGCCCTAGGAACCAATACGAGCTCGATCAAATGAAAGTGGTTCGATATGCTTCTGCTGTCGGAAGCCTACAATATGCTCAAGTATACACGCGCCCTGACTTAGCTTTTGTTACCGGGTTGCTTGGCAGATTTCAAAGTAATCTAGGAATTGAACACTGGAAATTGGTAAAGAAAGTCTTGCGATATTTGCAAGGTACGAAAGGCCTCATGTTGACGTACAGAAAATCAGATTCTCTCCAGATAGTGGGGTATTCGGATTCTGATTATGCGGGAGATGATAGAAAATCCACGTCAGGATATGTATTCACTCTCGCAGGAGGAGCAATTTCATGGAAAAGCTCAAAACAAACCGTCACTACATCGTCCACAATGTATGCCGAGTTTGCAGCGTGTTATGAGGCAACGGGGCAGGTGAACTGGCTAAAGAAGTTCATACCCGGTTTGAATGTGGTCGACAGCATACATAAGCCACTAAAGTTATACTGCGATAATGATCCAGCAGTACAGTACGCTCACAACAATAGGTCAAGTGGTGCTGCCAAACACATTGACATAAAGTATTATGTTGTGAAGGATAAAGTCCGGGATCAAATTATAAATCTTGAGCATATAAGCACTGAAAAGATGCTCGCGGATCCGCTTACAAAAGGCTTACCACCCAACGTGTTCAGAGAACATGTAGCCGGCATGGGTTTAAGGGAAAGCCTATGACTCCTGGACTATAATAAAGGGCCCAAAAGTTAAAGTAACTGTTTCGGATCAGAAATATGCATTGTAGCTGTCAAATCTATCGGCAATTGACCGTGACGATAAAACATGCTCTATGCATTTATCTGTGATGGAACGAGTAAAGTGAAAAGTGTTAAATTTGAAGGTTAAAATGAAAGGTGAGATCAAGGGGGAGAATGTTAGAATGATCTCTCCACCAAGTGGCCCAACGGCCACTTGGGCCCTTGGTCACGCGCCCTGATCGGGGGCGCCCAACCCTAAATGGTTGGTGGGCCCCCGTCACACTGCGCAAGAATAAAAGGTGGGGGTGCTGGCGGCTCTCGGTACGAGGTTCCCCGGACAGCTCTTCTCCCCACCGAAACCCTAACTCCGATCAAAAGAGAGGGGCGCAGCCAGTGACGGAAAACGCCACCGACCGCGCCGCCACTGCACCGAGCTCCTCTACAACGGACGAGATGGCCGACTCAAGCTCCAATGCCACTGCACTTCCTTCGGACGGTTTGCACCACCTCACTCCCCTTTCTCACCCTCTCCCTATCGGATCCGTTAGTTCTTATACTAGGAACTTGATGTTCATGACTGAGAAACAAAGACACACCCGCTGATCTACTCCTTTAGAGGTCCTAGGGATGCAACAGATCTCTCTTACAATAACCTCAGTGGCCCAATCCCTTCCTGTCTCATGGAGGGTGCTGCCAATGCACTGCATGTGTTAAACCTGAAAAAGAATCGACTTCATGGAGAGCTGCCTCATAACATAAATGAAGGTTGCTCACTCGAGGTACTAGACTTTGGTGACAACGAGATCAAAGGAAAGTTGCCGAGATCTCTAGCTGCTTGCTCCAATCTGACGATCCTCGATATTCAAAACAATCAAGTCAGTGATTGTTTTCCATGTTGGATGAGCACACTTATTAAGCTTACAGTTCTTGTGCTAAGATCTAATGAGTTCTTTGGGCAAGTGGGGCCTTCTGCTGCTGAAGACAAAAATAGTTGCGCATTTCCAAGTGTAAAGATTCTGGATCTAGCCTCAAACAGCTTCTCCGGCACCTTGACAAAGGAATGGTTAACAACATTGATCGCCATGATGGGTAAAGAAGGTGGACTCGAGGAGCTGCCAACGATAGTAGCTGGATCTGATTCTGATAGGGTACAAGAACTATATCAAATTACGATTGAACTCACATATAAAGGGTCAGACCTCATAATACAAACGGTGTTGTGGAGCCTTACGTTCCTTGATGTCTCAAACAACCATCTTCAGGGTAGCATCCCTGCAGTCATTGGGGAATTTATGTTTCTAAACATGCTCAACATGTCACACAATTCCCTTACAGGGCCGATTCCATCTGAGTTGGGCAATTTGACGCAGCTGGAGGCTTTGGACCTGTCCTCCAATGAGCTCTCCGGAGAGATCCCTCATGAGCTCGCGTCGTTGGACTTTCTCGCAACACTGAACCTGTCCGACAACAAGCTGGTGGGAAGCATACCAGAGTCACCTCATTTCTTGACATTCAGCAATAGCTCGTTTCTTGGAAACGATGGGCTGTGTGGGCCTCCATTGTCAAAAGGGTGCATCAACATAACAACAACCCAAAGTGTGGTGCAACATCATTCCAAGAAGGATTCTGTGGACGTTATATTGTTCCTCTTCTCTGGAATTGGATTTGGTGTAGGGTTTGCAATCACAATTGTACTGGCATGGGGAATCCCCGTTATTAGAAGGCGATCTTGAGAAAGGCAGGAGGGTCTTACTGAATCATTATGTATTGAAATGGAATAAATGTCATAGTGTAAGGATCTTCAATCAGAACTATTACTATTGCGAGTTAACTGTGATATTAATCTCCCAGAATTCCTGGGGGTTCATTTGAAACTGTTGTGTGATTTCTCTGTGTTCTTTTTTCCCATAAGGGTTTGTATATGTTACTTGAGGTCAGAGACGGAACCAATGATTTTGTTTAAGGAGGGTCGGACAAATGTGATCGTATTTTTTAGTATGATAAAATATACATAATTATATGTTTCAACAAATTTTCAAAAAAATTTACACTATTTCTAACCAAAATCATCATATTTTAATAAAAAATAGGTGAATTTAATATTTTTGTGCTATAAATACAAATATTTATATATATATTTAAATAAATCTATTGTGCTTGGGGGGCCATGGCCCCTGCTAGCCCCCCTTGGTTTCACCTCTGCTTGAGGTCTGTAAGAGCACCCCTAACGCATTGCTTTTTGTGTGTGCTTCATCGGGCTAACTAGACTAAGGGTGTGTTTAGTTTGCGAAAATTTTTGACGTTGGCTACTGTAGCACTTTCGTTTGTATTTGTCAATTAGTGTCCAATCATAAACTAATTAGGTTCAAAAGATTCGTCTCGTGGTTTTCTACCAAACTGTGTAATTATTTTTTTATCTACATTTAATGCTCCATGCATGTGTCTAAACATTCGATGTGACAGAGAATCTTGAAATTTTTTCGGAACTAAACATGGCCTAAGATAAAAATGTAGGCCCCCTGCAGGTGACAGTGATACATGTAGAAGCTACAATAACCTTAGGAGAGAGAAGATGGGGGACATAGAAATTATGAGGTTAATAGTGAAGAAGAGAGAGAGTTGTAGGGACAACAAAAGTCTGCTTGGATTGGATGGACAATAGCTTAAAGTTTTCCATTCCTATTTAACTCTACTTCTTTTGAATGAGGCCACCACTTATATCTATGCATTGGTCATGTCCTAACATGCTTGCATTGGTTATGTAGATGGTACTTCTGACACGGTCACTATATTTAAATTTAAAAGAAAAAGAAAATGTACCGTGAACAACAATAGCTAGTAAGTCGAAATAATTTGAGGCCAATAGCAGCATTTTGCTAGTGCAAGATGCCGAATAATGGTGGAGGGAGGGAGCATCCTTGCAACATGTTAAGTTGGATCACATCCTTGCTAAGTTGCTAGCCTGCCTTAACTCTAACTTGTCCTTGGATGACTGACTGTCGGTCCATACGGTAAGTCTGATGTGAAGTAACAAATGTTCAGTGTACGTAACTAGCCCGGGCAAATGTTCAGTGTAGCAACACCATGAAACAAGGAGGCCTCGTTTCACTCTGTTAATTAATTAGTTCAATTTGTGTCTACATCGAATGGAACGATAAGTTAACAACCCTTTATTATTCACCACTACTACACGCGGCAAAGAATTGCAACATGTGCCACCAACCAAATCATCAAAACACAAATAAGCTAGAACAACTGGGATACACTACACAACATCAATTTACTCCACCCTCGTGCTGAGGGAGAGGGACGGATGATAACAATGCAATGGCGGCTCTTCTAAGATTAAGAACGACTAGTAGTGATTGAGAGCAAGAAGCATGGGTGTCAGACATGAGTATAGAAGTATTTGGCGCAAGCCCGGCAGTATCGACCTCCCGGCGTTGCCGTGGCTGGAGCCTGGAGGACGATGTGGACTCGAGGCTGGTGCCCCTGCCCCCGCACTGCCTGGACTTGCTGCGCCCCGTCAGGAGACGTATTTGCAGCTCCCGTAACCTGCAATATAATCCAGATTCAGATACGCCATGATGATGTATACATATCAGTTGCAGTTCAGAGATCATGCAAGGTCAGATTCAGAAACAAAGACAGACAATCGTGTATGAACTTACTGGGGTCAGTGGAGGTGACCGCGCCGGTGCCCTTGAAGTCGCAGTCGTAGTCGTGCAGGCCGTTTGCCTGGTAGTAGGCGTTCATCACGTACGAAGCATGTGACTGCACGTTGTTGGGGTCGAAGCACGCGCCGCCGCTCTGGATCGGCTTACAGTCGATGTAGCCACAGGCGTAGTTGATGTTGTTCTGCAGGTCGGTTGCGCTCGCGCCGGACTTGGCCACACACCACTTGCCTCCGCCTGACGGCGAGGGGTTTGGTGACGGGTTGGGACTTGGGTTGGGAGATGGATTTGGCGATGGGTTTGGAGATCCAGACTGCAAGGCCAGATAATTCAGGTCAGATAGGAAAAATAACTTGTCAGCATTGGATTGGAACAATTCGTTTGTCCCAACAAAAAATTAGAAACTGAATGCACTCATATCAGAGTAAGGCTAAGCATTGTTTCTCGAATCAAAATTTCCCTGGTATGAGTTTATTTGAAACTCGGAACTGAGATGTGCTCATATGGACACTTGGTGCTTATTAAATCAATTTAGCCCTTGTTTAGATTGAAGATTTTTTCAACCTGATGAATAGTACCACTTTCGTCTTATTTGACAAATATTGTCCAATCGTGGACCAACTAGGCTCAAAAGATTCATCTCGTGATTTTGAACTAAACTGTGTAATTAGATATTTTTTTTACCTACATTTAGTACTCCATGCAAGCGGCTAAAAATTGATGTGATGGAGAGAGAGTGAAAAAACTTGGAATTTTGAGGTGATCTAAACAAGGGGTTAGTGTCATAACTTAAATTTTTGGGTACACTTTAGCCTGACAAGACTCTGCAATTATACATATGACTTTAGCATGTGACGAGAATCAAACACATGGTCTCTGGAGTCTGGAGTCAGTACTGGCACCACCCAAAAGGCCAAAATATGCCCTGCCCAGCTTGATGGCACGCCTAAGATTCTTGAGTCAGTCGCTAACATATACAGGTCCTCCCATCAGAATGCTGAAGAATGCAGACAGCCCCACCTTCTCCACATGGTGGGTTCACTTTGCCAGGGCATCAGCAAAAGCAACAAGCTTGAAACCGCAGCCCCTGACTAAACTTTGATTGGGCAACTAGGGAAGTTACTCATATGCGCACCAAAGTACATAGCTCAAGCAGAATAGAGGGCCACAAGGTTCAAAAGCTTGAGATAATGCATAGGAAGCTAGAACGGTGCGAGAGGAAGAGGAAACCCCCGGCTATAAAGGTGCCTGACTTGTTGGTGGCGATGACCACCTACTGAAGAATCCTCATCTGGAAGTACACGGAAAGCATCCCCAGTGAACCATGTAACAAGCTTTTAGGGGCACATTCACTCAGAATCTGGAGCCCATCTGCTTTGCTTCCTGGTAGCTACTTGTGCATGCAAGAAACCTTCACCGATTCGATGAAGAATTAAAAGCATAACGCCAATGGATATGCTCATGTTTCGTGTATACCCTATCTGCAGTGGGTGGATAAGCACCGTGTGGTGCAGTCTAGAAAGCAACATCTGGATGGGTATAGTAGGCTCTAAGTAGACAAATAAAGTAGTTTGGCACTAGACCCTTGCATACACATTAAGAACCTTCCAGGCAGCAAACCAAGGCAAGAAGCAACTGGAACTGGAAACCGCAGTGAACCAATCTATTCAACACAAGCTTACAGCTAGTTTTGTACAGTAGATTGCCAGTCATTTTTCAGACAGCTGAATACTCCCCCTGTAAAAATCAGAGAATTACGCAGCTGTGCCAGGTAGCATTAGCAAGCAAGTAGATTTGGTACGGCAGCGTGTCAGCAAACACGGGTAGCAAGGAAGCAACGTGTGCACACACACACAGATCTAACTAATCAGGGTACTTTTGTTGAGAGACGAGTAGAACTAGCAGCAAGCACAGAAATTGCAGAGGTGTCAAGAGCCTGAGCTGCACATGGGGCACGGGATGCTGTCACTCACTGGATCCATCGAGAAAAATAAAAACGACAAGCAAGCATCCGGGCTCAAAGGAAACGTTCTAATCCTTTGACAACTAGGCTAGAGGAGGAGAGATGGTTGGGAGAAGTAAAGTTGGAAACGAAAGCGACACTTTCCAGATGGGGCGGCGGTCCGGTCACCGTCCACGCGGGGCATCAGCAGCGTTGAGTGCCGAAATAGAGGACCCACCACCCGTGACCATCTTCAATCAGCATTGAGTGCGTGCGTGCACGAGTCTGTGTGTATACCCGCATCGCATGCTTCCTTCGTTCCTTCCAGTGAGAGGCACACGGAAAGGATGTCAACAACATGCGGTGTGCTATCAACACAGTAGAGCACAACTTGAATTTGTTCCCAACGGTCGCATGCATACCCTACGTGTGCTGTGTGCTTAATTAAACAAACCCACTGGATCTGGATGGATGCAGCAGGGGAGGAGATTAGATTACCCATTGGCAGTGCCGAAAAGAAAAATCCTACTGGTTTTTCGCTAAGACCAAAAAAACAATAGAATAATAAAATGGTGCTGTCTTAGAGACATCGGTCCTGTTCATCTGACTTATAATCCGTCTTATTCAATTTGTTTTTTCAATCAAAACTGTATTTTTTTCTCATAAAAAATCAGTAAACAGTATTTTTCCGCCGCCTTATAATTCCACACGAACGGATCATCGTAATGTGAACCGATGACCTCCCTGAAGACCTGCTTGAACCGGCACCGCGCGACCCTTTGACCCTTTTGACCCCCCGCCGCGGTTTCTGAAACCGCGTCCCATCTCCCTTTCTTTTCCACAGCAGCAATACTACAATTTCAATTTTTTACGATTTCCCCAACATTTAATGGGACAATAATAAGATCGCGCAGATTGGGAGCGAATAATTGCAGCAGATTCGTCCGTAATGAATGTATGAATGAACAAAACGAGCGAGAGCAGAGTAGTAGGAGTATAGCACAACTCACCGATCCTTGGCGGAGGAGTCCGAGATCATACTTGGGCGTGAAATCCGTGTTAAAGATCCCGAAATTCCTCTCCGCGAGCGGCCCGGGCTTCTGGTTCTCGTCAAACAGCGAGAACACGTACGTCTCGAACCTCCTCCCCGGCATCATCGGCGTCCCCTTCCCGCCGCTGCACACCCGGATCATCCCGGCGTTAAAATCCCTCGCCTCCTCCGGCCCCACGCCCACCTGCCCGGCCTCCGCCTTGGTCGGCCACCCGGCCTCCCCGACGGCGATCTCCACGCCGGCGCCGTACCCGAGCCTCTTCATGGCGGTGTAGATGGCGTCCATCTGCGCGTCGAACATGCTCGTGTAGTTGAGCTTCGTCCCGGGGTCGTACACCCCCGCGTTGGGCCGGAACACCGCGTAGTTGAGCGTCGCCGCGTTGTAGCTGAAGTACGGGTACGCGTTCACCATGAACGGCGACCCCGTGTCGTTGTGGAACTTGAGCATGGGCGCCAGCACCTTGGTGTCGAGCCCGGGGCGGAACCGCGCGTGGGACGGGATCCCGTCGGAGGGGGCCAGGATCCCCAGGTAGTGCGGCGTGGTGACGCGGACGCCCGGGAGGCTCTCGAGCTGGAGCGCCTGCGCGAGGCGCCGCATCGCGGGGAGCAGGGCGACGACGAGGTCGGGGACCACGGTGGGGCCGAGCACCTCGTTCCCGGCGAGGAGGAGCGTCACGTTGGCGCCGGCCGCGACGTGCGGGGACAGGTTGTCGCGGACCCACCCGCGCGCCGCGTCGAGGCCGGCGGATTTGTCGGCGAAGGTGGGGAGGAGGGCGTTGGGGATGGAGACGGCGAGGGAGATGGCGGGGGCGTTGGCGGCGAACGCGTCCAGGAAGGCCGGGTTCGCGTCGAAGAGCTTCACGCGGTCGATGGTGGTCTTGGTGGCGAGGAAGGTGGCCACGGCGGCAGGCGTGGGCAGGTTGTCGGCGTTCGCGCCGTAGTTGACGCCGATGGGCAGAGATGGCAGGCCGCCACCCTGCGCGGCCGCTGGCGACAAGCCATGGCGGAAGGCGGCGAGGAGGAGGAGGAGGAGCGGGAGCATCGGGAGGCCTCTGCTGCGGCTGCTAGTGGTTGGTTGAATTTGGCCTCTGCTGCTGCCTCTTGGGATGGAAGAGAGGACGTGTGGGAATGGGATGGATGGACGGTGCCGTTGTGGTGTGGGTGGGTTTTGAAACCACTGCGCTCGACGCTGCTGCTAATTAATTATTAAATTAATTATTAATGCCGGCTGTCTTTTGTTTAATATAATACTATACTATAATAAAAGGATAAAGAAATGGAAAATAAAGATAAGAAAAGAATTTGCTCACCCGGAATTGGTGGCTGGGTCCTCGCAACGTGAGAGGTGCTGTGCCCGGCAGCCTGCTTCCTTTCCTGTCGTGCTCTGCCTGCTGCTCTGCTCTTGTGTGCTTGTTTTCTCTTGCTGTATACTACGCAGTATTACCGTATACATACATCCTACCAGTAGGTTGAAACTTTTTCAAATAATGTGGTTCCAAGAGAGAGAAAAAAAAGACAACACGTACTAGAAGTAATAAATTAATTATTAGGGTATCTGCAATGCCAATTTACAAATAGCTACTAGATGAGGTATAGAAATAATAAAAATAAATAAACACTGTAGTGGACAGTTATGTGAGAGAGGTATTTCTGGAAGATCGTGCTAGACTAACTATTTGCCAGCTATTTAATCTCTCACCTTGATAGCCAATAAAATTCTTCCTTGACTAATTCTTTGAAAATTATTGGGGACACCCTTGGTGATACTAGAAAAGATTCTATTTTTCCTGCAAGCCGTAAATTCCTTATTTTTGCTGTATCTTTTCTTCCCAAGGAAAATAAAATAAAAAGGCACCTGCTCTGGAAAGGTACACGGCTACACGAGGGCAGCGTGGCATATTATCTTTTTGTGTGAACACTTTGCTTTAATTTCTCCTAGGGATTATATTACGTATGAAATGAAAATACAAAGCACTAAAGCTGGCAAGCTGCCGTGTTTCCAATTTTCATAAGTCCGCGTACTTTGAATTTCTTATCAGACCCTTTTTTCCGTCATAAAAAGGGGCCAATAGTTGTTTTTTTTTTACCAAAGGAATTTTTGTTTATATATACTCCGTAGTATTATCATCAAACAGAAATACGATGGTATGGTGGAGCGAATTGGTTTCTTCGACGTGGAGGGAAAGAATGGATTGGATGGGAACAAGGAAGCACGGGCGACAGTAGTCGTGTTTTCCTGCGCCGCGTGTCCGTATTTCGTGGGGTGGTGTCCATGGTCAAACAAACACACGGACCGGACCGGACCACCTGGCGCAGCCGCGTCGTCCCGGCCGAGCAAGCCCGTCAAAGCAGACAGGCGGCCCGGCCCAGGACCAGGCCAGCCGCAGTTCCTTCACAAATCCATCCAGTCACAGCCCTGCAGTAATCGAGCCGTCTCTTTCTTTGCTGCCACACTTTCTTTGCTATGTTTGCTTCAGGTTCAAAACTCCAACAAGCACCACTCGTCTCTTTCTTTTCTTCTCTTTTTTTCTTCATTTATTTATCTATGCCTGCTACCGCCACGTTGAAGCGGGTGGCCACTGGCTAGTGAGGAAACAAAATGCTACATCAAAGTAGGAGTACATATGTGCTTCTTCCGTTCCAAATTATAAGTCGTTTTGACTTTCTTGGTACACTCTTTTTTTGCAAAGAAAAGAGAGCTCTATTCATTACTCAGAATGTTCATTACAATCCCGAGCAACTAATTGCTCTACACACACCGGCAACCGACCATGCCACACGCGGCATGAGCCGTACGTTTCGCCAACTGTGCGAGCTCATGGGCTACACAATTTTGCTCTCTTTTCGAATGCTTAACAACAAGTCCTGGGAGTTCATCCCCAGCTTCCTTAGCCTCCCTGATAATGGGAGGGAGGCACAACCTCTTATTCAGCGGTTCTTGGAGGATCTTGACCGTACTCAGACAATCGGTTTCTAAAATGGATTTACATTTACACCACTTCACCCCTAGTTGCAGGCCCGTTTTGGTACACCTATTTTACTATACATCTAGATATAATAACATGTCTAGATCCATAGCAAAATAAATGGAAAAAAAATCAAAGTGACTTATCATTTGAAACGAAGGGGTTACTAATTATAAAAGCATTATAAACGGTGCGAAATGCGTGCTAACAAACCACTCGTGTTCACGCAAGGTGGCATATTATACACATACAAAACAACACGCCAATGCCTATGTAGACTACATAGTCCACGCAAAAGGTTATACAGCAAAGACACTAGTGGTTGGTTGGATTTGGCGTCTGTCTGCTCTGCTCTGCCTCTTGGGAATGGGATGGAAGAGAGGAGAGGAGAGGGGAGGACGTGTGGGAATGGGGATGGATGGACGGTGCAGCTGCAGGCCGTTTTGAAACCTCTGCGCTCGCCGACTCGACGCTGCTGCTAATTTTTTTAATTATTAATTAATTAATGCCGCTTGCCTAAAGCCTGGCTGTCTTTTGTTTAATAAATATAATACTATAATAAAAGGATAAAGAAATGGAAAATAAAGATAAGAAAATAATTTCCTCACCCGGAATTGGTGCCTGGGTCCTCGCAACGTGAGAGGTGCTGTGCCCGGCAGCCGCAGTTTCCTTTCCTGTCGTGCTCTGCCTGCTGCTCTCCTCATCTGCTCTTCTTGCATATTGCTTCGACGCTTCCTCTTGGTTTTATTTAGATTTTTGTTCTACTGAGAGTGTTTTCTCTTGCTGTATACTACTTCCTCCGTCTCAGAAAAAATATAATCCTACGATTCAAAATTTGTCTCAATAAAAATGTAATCCTACAAGCTTCTTCTGCTCCTACTGCTACATGCGGATAAAAATCAGATGCAAAGCTCACGTACGGACATTGTCTCCACTCATTTCCTTCTAGAGACTTCCCCGGTGCTAGGCCTCTCAAGCTCACGTTCTCTGGCCCCACAACCCTCATGCACGAACCAGGCCTCACGTCAGTGTGCTGCAAACCAGATACGGGAGTAGGCTGCCTACGGGTATTGATAACTGTACTCAGGGGTATTTAGGTAATTTCGCAAGGGGTATTGGTATCCGTGCCTAAACCTACAATTACATATTTTTTGAGACGGAGGAAGTACGCAGTATTACCGTATACATACATTGTAGGCATACATCCTACCAGTAGGTTGAAACTTTTTCAAATAATGTGCTTGCAAGCAGTGGCGGATCTACACTTAAGCTGTGGGGCCACCTGGCCCCGCAGGTTTTGCCACAACATATTAACCTCCCTACATGACACTTGTTAATTACGTTGTAATTAATTGATCATGTACATATCTGTGTAAAACTTGGCCCCACAGGATTTGGATCCTGGATCCGCCACTGGTTGCAAGAGAGAGAGAAAAAAGACAAACCCGGGGTGGTGTGCATGGGTCAAACAAACACACGGATGGGACCGGACCGGACCACCTGGCGCTTGCGTCGTCCGGGCCGAGCAAGCCCGTGAAAAGCAGACAGGAGGCCCGACCCAGGCCCAGGCCCAGGCCAGCCGCAGTTCCTTCACAAATCCAGTCATTGCACACTGTCGGCTGTCGTTGAGTCCAGTCACAGCCCTGCAGTAATCGAGCCGTCTCTTTCTTTGCTGCCACACTTTCTTTGCTATGTTTGCTTCAGGTTCAAAACTCCAACAAGCACCACTCGTCTCTTTCTTTTCTTCTCTTTTTTTCTTCATTTATTTATCTATGCCTGCTACCGCCACGTTGAAGCGGGTGGCCACTGGCCAGTGACGAAACAAAATGCTACATCAAAGCAGGAGTACATATGTGCTTCTTCCGTTCCAAATTATAAGTCGTTTTGACTTTCTTGGTACACTCTTTTTTTTGCGAAGAAAAGAGAGCTCTGTTCATTACTCAGAATGTTCATTACAATCCCGAGCAACTAATTGCTCTACACACACCGGCGACCGACCATGCCACACGCGGCATGAGCCGTACGTTTCGCCAGCTGTGCGAGCTCATGGGCTACACAATTCTGCTCTCTTCTCGAATGCTTAACAAGTCCTGGGAGTTCATCCCCAGCTTCCTTAGCCTCCCTGATAATGGGAGGGAGGCACGACCTCTTATTCAGCGGTTCTCGGAGGATCTTGACCATACTCAGACAATCGGTTTCTAAAATGGATTTACATTTACACCACTTCACCCCTAGTTGCAGGCCCGTTTTGGTACACCTATTTTACTATACATCTATCTAGATATAATAATATGTCTAGATCCATAGCAAAATGAATGGAAAAAAGTCAAAGCGACTTATCATTTGAAACGAAGGGGTTACTAATTATAAAAGCATTATAAACGGTGCGAAATGCGTGCTAACAAACCACTCGTGTTCACGCAAGGTGGCATATTATACACATACAAAACAACACGCCAATGCCTATATAGACTACATAGTCCATGCAAAAGGTTATACAGCAAAGACACGCGCACATACCAATCTATCTATCGATCCTGCCTTCAAAAAAAATCTATCTATCGATCCAATCAAACCCCTGTCCAACTGAACCGTTACAACAGCGCGTAGATCATGCGGGCGCGGCGAAGCGCGCCGAGCTACCTAGTAGATTACAAAGCTAAAGGATAGTCTAGTTCATGGGGATGCTCAGAAGGCTTACAATGGCTTTCAAGCTGAAGAGTGAAGATGATGGTGAAAAGGTTCAGAGAGTGACTCCACTCACAAGCTGCACGTTGTCGGCTGTCGCTGAATCCGGTCACAGCACTGCATTACACCCCCACCCGTCTCTTTCTTTGCTTTGCAAGCTGCTACCTTTGTTTGCTTCAGCTCCAACAAGCACCACTCGTCTCTTTCTTTTCTTCTCTATTTTTCTTCATTTATTATTTATCTACGGCTGCTACCGGCATGTTCAAACGGGTGGTCAATGGCCAGTGAGGAAACAAAATGCTACATCAGTACTCCATTAATTCTAAATTATAAGTTACTTTAACTTTGTTGGTACATTCATTTTGCTATGCATCGAGAGATATATTAATATGTCTAGATACGTAGTAAAATCGCTCCCAACTACAAAGACTAAGGAGGAGACACCGTTTTGGTGCGACGAAAACTTCGCCTCACCTTCCTGCCCTCCCCCGTGCAATCGTCTCGCTCTGCCGATACAACCGGTCATGGTAGGTGGGACATTCGGCAATCGACGTCCACATCGTCACGTTGATCATGGCTCATATCACGCATGCGATGGACGCCCCCTGCCCGTCGTATCTCTTTGATTTTCTTTCCAAAACAAACCACCCCACCTCTACGCAACAATCATTGCCAGACGCCACCGTCACGGGCGTGCGTGCGTCCCAGCAGTTCTGCGGTTCTGCTTCTGCCGAGCCCTCTTCCTTCCTTCTCCCTTCCACCACCACCAGCGCCTTCATAGTCACAGCCTCCGCATGGCCGGTGGGGATCCATGATGCACCGGCCCAGCTCATTCAAGCACGGCTGGGGCAGTGAGATCAAGCTCCAGATCGGCTCTCTGCGCTCGCCAAGATGCAACGGGTTGGGTAGCCCACCGCCGGACTCCGTGAATCCGTCGGGTAGCAACCTCCACCACCACCAAGCCCTCGGCGGCGGCGTGTGTCTAACAATTGAATCCACTCATCCCATGCATGCATCGAATACAAATCAATGCATTGATAAGAACCACCGCAATCGATCAATCTTTTTTTACAACCTGACAGCTGCCAAAGTTTGTTGCAGAGCTTGTGTGAATTGTGATCATTCTGTAGGTCATCCATTGATTCTAAAGGTTAGTTTCTTCTGTTCAGTTTAACTTCTACAGAGTACATTCAGATGAGAAACTATGATTAATTTCTCTATTTTATTCATTAAATTTGTTATGTTATTTATTTATTGTATATTTCAGATTTTGCTCCTTGATGCGATTGCTCCTTTCCTTGAGGTATCATTTTTTTTGCTCTCTGATTATATTATACTGCAATCCTATTTCACAATGTTTTCACATGGCTTGAAGCATCTTATATTGTCCACATGATTTTTTTTTCTAGAGTGAGTAGAAATATTTTGGGTGAAAGTTATTTTCAACTATTTCAAACAATATGTCCAGGTTGAAGCTGGAAGGAGAATATTGATGGAGCCTGAGAGGTCTTCTGAAGCAGATTATTTGACAATTTCATTCAAGCCAACTTAGAAAGAAAGGGGGTATGACTGTATGAGCAGCCAAATCTTTATGATATAAATGAGACTTCTGCATTAAAGGTGTCACACCTGGTTGCTCTACTTCTGACATAGTTAGACCAGCTCTTTAACAGTAGCTACATGCTAATCATTGTTGCATACCATCAACTATTGCTGTATTTTAGAAAATTGCCGTGAAGGGTTCTAATTGATATACGGAGGTAAAGGTTAACAGTTCATTTTGCTAACAATGCAATTTGTAAATTGTAATGTTGCGTTATTTCATAACTCCTTGCTACCTTATTTGTATGCATGTACCAATTCTATGCCTAGCAGTTGTTGATGTTTTGTGCGGGCTGTGCAGTGGTGTGGGGCAAAGGAGTCGTATATGATGTTAACATATTGGATCCCTCAAGAGCCCTATTTGCCTGTTGCAAGCGCTTATCGCCTTGAAGTTGGACACTGTGATCAACGGTCATATGGATGTATATCACTCATGTGTTTGTGCATTTTCATTTATGTGTGTTCCTTGTGCTAATTCTGATGGCACTTTTTTTTAAAACCTGGCATACTTTCCACTTTTACATTTTGATTAATTGGTATTGTCTTTCCACGATTTGATGAATATTTTAAACAAGATGCTCATAGATTAGCCAAACAAGCATGACAATTTGCTTCTCAATCTTGTACTTCTACCTGTCAAAAAAAAGTTATTATGGTATTTCTATAATGTATTATGCTTTGAGCGCTCCAAAACACATTGAAAAGAAATTCTAATCCCGTTGCAAAAAAAATCTATTCCCGTAGCAACTCACGGGAATGAACCTATTCGTGGATTTATTGGCGCACGAAAAAAATGGATATCGAAGATTTCTTCCTGCCGATATAAAATATTATCTTAGCCACATGACACAAACTATGCTTTTTAGATTAACTGTCACTTTAACGTTGGTATTTAATTTTTACAGTATTGTTATCTTACCGTGAGATCTGTATGTTTTTAGTATAAATTGTTAGCTATCTCGTAGCAACGCACGGGCACGCTACCTAGTGGATGAATAAAAAAAATCAAAGTGACTTATAATTTTGGAACGACTTTTTGATACATTCATTTTGCTATACATCTAGATATAATAATATGTCTATATACCTATCAAAATGGATAAAACACAAAAGTCAAATCGACTTATAATTGGAACGGAGGGAGTACCATACTAGTACTAATTTTAAAAGCATTGTAAACGGTGCGAAATGTGTGCCAACAAATCACCCGCGTTCTCATTTTTCGTAATATCTTCTTAGAAGCTTTCAGTTTTTTATTACACACAAACTATGTTTGCCCAAAAAGAAAAACAAAGAGCGAGGCCAAAAAGTTTCAGGAAAGTTCGCCTGTCTTGTTGGGTTAGTGCAGGCGTGGGACGGCAAAAATAAATATTCGAAAGCTCCCAAGGTTGTGTTGTTTCTGAATCTCGATCCCTTTATTCCTGTGTCGAAATTGATATAATTTCCTTTTCTTTTGGAAAGGGAAAGAAAGGAAAGAAAAGATTCACTAGTTTTTTTTTTAAAAAAAAAGGTTTGCGAGGGCAGCGTGTCGTATATTCGTCTTGTTCACGCACAATTGCTCTCTTTTGTGCTTGAATAATTTTGCATGCATCTCGAGGACCAATGGTAGTAGGACTAGTAATGTAGTCCATATCCCTCCTGTGTACATAAAAATCGTGTGAAAAAGAAGAACAGAAAAAACGTGTGAAAAAGAAGACCAGGTGATATTCTACAAGAGAGGGATTGTCGACTCAGTGAGTGGTGTTTATTACTGCTGTGTTTGCACCATGACACCGTGAGTGGCTTGCTCCTCCCTTCCCTCCCGTGCCGTGCCGTCAGCATGCAGCAAACCCGTGTACCGTCTACGCGTGGGAGCAGGGATGGGGGCACACCAACGAAAAAATAGTCACCGGACCAGACCAATCGCAATCCATTTGTTTTGTTCATCCTGCGTATACTTTCTGCTGTGCCGAAACAAACGGACCAGACATCACTGGCATCTACTATGCTCGGCTGCACAGTTATCGATTCCTTTGTCCCGGCCAAACCCATCCATTCAAAAATCAAATCCATTCTCAACTCTTAAGTCTTAATAAGATTGCACAACGATTCCAGTCATCATCATCATTAACCTAAAACAGCAGCAATACATCCAGAACAATTACCACTAGTACCATACTAGGTTTACAACCAGTCTTCAATCCCTCAGACACATACAAAGACACCATACAAAACCGTCTCCACCCACCGACACGCCCATGCATCCATCCATCCATTCCGAGCAACCAACCACCGGACTTTAGCCCACATACACAAACAATCCACGGAGGAAAAGCAAAACAGAGCCTAGCAGCAGAGATAACAAGAGTCTGGCAAACTGCCCCAATCAGCACAAGGGGCCAACTAATCTGTGCCCACACCCTTCAGTTCCATCGTCACATTCATCAGCCGCTGATAGCAGGCGACGCTGACCTTGACCGCGACCCTGGAGGCGACATGGACGCTGGCCGGGGTGACCTGCGGCGACCACGCCGAGGCTCCTCGTCCTCCTCGCCTGCTGGGGACCTCTTCCTCCTGTTATCAACATACAGCAAGCGCTGTTACTACCATTCAACAAAAACACCCATCTGAAGCAGCTACTCCTGTGATGAATTCTGTTATCCGAATCGAATACACCAGATGAAGCTACTTGTATCAAATGGCATCCTAGGCCCAACAAGTGACTAAAGTAAAGTATGCTTCACTTCAACTCTACGTATCCTAGGCCCATGATTCTAACTGGGAAACAAAAAGGGTCTTCTCCCTGCCATGATGCAGTTTGACTCTCAAGACAATGCAAAGAATGTGCCTGAATATACATGTAATAATTGTGCAAGAGTAGAAGGGATTTCCAGCATAATATAGCTCAGGAAAGGCATTTCACGTCAAGTAAGCGTTACACAATTATTTAAACAAACAAAGACACTATTCCTCAAATTTGCTCTGGAAAGGCATTCGCATCAAGTAAGCTTTACACAATTATTCAAACAAAGACACTAATGCTAGAAGATATACTCCCCCCCCCATTCCAAATTGTAAGACATTTTAGCTTTTCTAGATACATTGCTTTTACTATGTATTTAGACATAGCATATATGTAAGTGCATAGTAAAAGCTATGTATCT